>JALPSE010000230.1:0-42753 GCA_030558545.1 Bipolaris gigantea | reverse complement strand
ACACACCCACCCCCCCCCCCCACATCCCACCGTATTGGCAATCATGGCCTTCTATTCATAGCACCTTCACACAGCACTGCACACAACTGTACATACGCGCCAACGCCAACAAGTCGTGAATTTGTTCAAAGCAGAAATAGAGTTATGTACCTCCGTACCCGATTCATTCATCCGTGCTCATAAACCCTCGTGCCCCACGTTAGAATTGAAAGCCCATGCCCATCGTCATCGTCATCATCGTCGCCAAAGAAAACACGAGACCTCTCTTCCCTGTCCACCCCGGGTATGCTCATCATAATCATCAAGTCGTTAGTCCATACAGGCTATATCCTCGTTGCAGACTGTACACATCTTGTCAGTCGTTCCGCCTCACAGTGAGACTTTTCCCACCAAAGCGCGCTGGAGCCTCCAGGTCCTGTGTCGGCAACCCAGAGACATTGCAACAACGCCTTGGTCGAGTGAACAGTCCACTCGCCGAGACAAGTAGACTGCCTTGTCGTGGACCCAAACACTGGCTCAAGACGAGTAGTCTTCAACCCGCACATCCGGCAAGCAAACAAAAGCATGCAAACAACCCCTCCCACACCCACCCTCTAGTGATATCGGCTGCGGCGGCTGTCAAAGTGTACATCCGTCTCGTAGTACCGCTCCTCGTAGCCCGATGTCGGCCGAGAGCTGTGGATGGATTTGCGCTCAATTTCAATCTCCCGGATGCGGCTCTTGCGCTTGCGGCGGATTTCATCCGAGAGCTCGACCAGGTGCAGCACATCCTCCTGTATGGCGTTAGCAGCCTGCCATGTCTTCAAATCATTCCATGACTTACGTATCTGAGATACTCCATCACGTAGAAGAAGTCATCTGTTTCCTCGCACGCATAGCCCATCGAGTCGATGGCCTCCCTTATGACCAGATCCTTGGTAATCTCCGTCCACATGTCCTTCTTGCGTTGCTTGACAGCGCCCTAGTCATCACGGTCAGTGGTGTGCTCTGAGCCGACACAAGGATCAGAATGACATACATGCTGATGGTTGAGGTTGATGTCAATGTCAAACTCGTCAAAGGTGCCCCTTCCGCGTCCACGGCTGTGGCTTCTAGACGTGTGTTAGCAGATGTGTGTGTGTATGTAGTACCCAGATGGCATGCATACTCTCTGCGGTTGATCTCAATCTCGAGGGTCTCGTTGACTGGTGGGGGAGGAGACGGAGGCGCCGGTGGTGGCGGGGGTGTTGGCGAGCGTGCTCTGACGACACCTACAAAACAGTCAGTACCCAATGCGGATCTTGCAGGCGTGCACAACTCACCGTGATCAATGTGCCTGTGGTGGGTGATGATCTCCTGAATAATCGGAGGGCGGATTTCTGGTTCTGGAGCGGGCGGCGGAGGTGGGGGAGGCGGAGAGGGAGAAGGCGAGGGGGTAGGAGCGCGCTCTTCCTTGCGTCTGATGATGATCTCGTCTCTTATGACTTCGCGGTTGTTCTGGGGCGGGGATTCTGCGCGGGGGCGACGGATGACAAACTCCTCGCGCTCCCGAGCAACCAACTCGCCGCGGTTGCGTGCTGGAGGGGGGAGGCTCCTTTCGCGGCCCCGGATCGTCAAGGAACTTCGTTCTCTGCTGGTGTCTCTACCATCACGGCTGAACTCTCGGCGGTTGGCACGAATCTCAAAGTTGCCATCTTTTTCGTGGAAGCGGATAGAGCCCCGCTCAGCAGACACGTCGCGGCCATGGCGACTGACCTCGCTGCGAGAAGCGCGCATGTCTATGTCGTCGCTAGTGCGGCCTCGGAAGCGTATCTCGTCATCATCCACCTGACGCGGGGCAGGTCGGCTGACGGACCGGACCGGGGGCCCATCACCACGGCGGAAGACAATGTCATCACGCTCGGGGGGTCCGCGCGACTGCTCGCGGCGTCGGATGGTGATGTCGTCGCGCTCGACCTCGCGCACTGACGAGGCTGGAGGTGGGGGGCGGCTCCGAACCGAGCGTACGTCATCGTCAAAACCACGAGCACTGCGGGGTCCGGACCTGGAGAAGCTGTCGTCGTCGCGGCCTCGCATTACCAGCGGACCAGCGGTTGGGCGGTTGTAGTCTTCGCGCAGGAAATCAGGCATGCTGCGGCGGGGGTCGCCGCCTACACCACTGCGGCGCAACTCGAAGTCGAGCTCCTCATAGTTGCGGTCACTGCGGTTGCCGTTGCGGTAGAAGTCGCGCTCTCGCTCTTCATAGAGCTCTGCGGTGGGGTAGCGTCGCGACATTGCGCCGGTGAGCAGCAAGCAAGCGACCTCAGGGGAGGAATATAGAGGGGGGGTAAGTAGTCAAAGTAAGAGCAGTGGTGTGGTGGTGATGGTGGGTGTTGAGTGTGGCTATGGCGGGGTGGTGAGCCACTCTCTCTCTCTCTCACTCTCTCACGCGCGACGGAGTGCGGATGAGGTGGGAAAAGGAGACGGGGACGGGGGGGGGGAAGAAGAGAAGAGGGCGGGCAAGGTAATGAAGAATAGGCTGTGCCGTGGCCTGACGTTATGGAGAAGACGGGCCCAGTTGGAGTGGGTGGTGGGCATGCATGTAGTGGGGTGGGCAACAAGACCAAGGTCGGGCGCGCGCTCGAATGCCCATGACGTAACGTCCACGCTACGCCAAACCACCCTCCCTGATCACCAGGATGCATCCTGCCCTTTGTGCCCAATGGCGGCGGCAGACGCTGCCCTCTTGGCCCAGCTCGCAGCCGCCCGCCCGCCATGTGCACTGCCGGCTGGACGGCTGGACGGCTGGAAGGGCCTCGCGGGCGAGGGTCAGGGTGGGCAGAAGAGATTTTGCTGAGGCCACGGCGTGCTGGCTGAGACGGGGCCCGTCAGGTGACCAGCACCAGCACAAGTACAAGTACACATGCAAACACAGGCTGCCATGGCTGCCACGACTTGGAGCCGGTACCGCGCGTTCGCACTACACCGAACCAGCCATGTCCCACACGTCCGGACACATGTCAGGCACCTGGAGCCGCTGCCCCCAGTCGCTACCTCATGTCCAACCACGGCCCCAGGAACACCACCTCGATCCAAACCCATGCCCAACTCGAAGCCGCCCGATCGACACGCCCCACGCCTCGGCCCTCGCTGTCTTCTCTTCTCGTCGCTGAATCCTCCGCCCGGCGACGTCTTCATGCCCAACCGCGAGCCTGCAACGCCATCTCCGCCTCGAGCATTCCTGGCCTCGACGTCAAGCGCTCGCGTTCTACTGTAGACGCACGCATTCTACCTGTACACCAAGCCATATGCATGCTAGTACTCCCTCGCTGGTATTGCCCCAGCCCAACTGACATGCTGACATGTGCACTTGGCTTTGCCCTAGCCCCCCTGTCCAGTCCGCCATGGTATGCGGCATGACGTTGTGCGCGCACGAATTCCCCTCGGACTGCTGTTGCGCCGCCCAGATACTTGCTTCCTATCCTGTCCACCACAAAAGCCAGGTTGAACAGTACACGGTAACGTAAACACACGCATTTCCTGTTGCTGCATGTGTCGCTCATGCCATCCATGCTCTCAATGGCACGAGTGCGAGCACCAAGTTTCTAGAGCACGACCCGCTTCCCGCAGCCAGAAATGAGTCTAGCGACAAGCGACCATCCCCCTACCGTGTTGCCAAAGATGCAATCCACGTGTTCGCACCACTGCCGTCTGCCACGCTTTGCTAACAAAATCAGTAAAATACACATCAGCCCACTCATGCCGTGTATACAGACCCAGACCCAGACTCCATCGTCCAAACATGGTCATTCGGGATCCGAGCACCTGAACGTCAAGTCATCTATGCTCCCACTGCTTCTTTCCACACTCCACAGTGTGCTCAACCAAGAGACGAGCAACTGGTTTCGCTAATAGAGCTTTCTAGTAGTCATCACAGTATACTAAGCTCCGTCTTGTTTGTCCCTTCGCGCCGCTTGTCAACTACTCTGCCATCACCCATCTTGCCCATGACACTGATGTTGAAGTCTGACTTTGCAGCATATTCCTACCTGATCATGTTTTTATCACAAATCCTCCATGCACTTAACTACTCTATGCCATACACAGCGGTTGGATTCGCATGTCTCGCACGTCTCGCACGTCTCGCACGTCTCCCACGTCACGTGACGTGCTCTGTTTGCTGCGACAACGCTGCGCCTTCCTAGTCTGCGGACAAGGTCATGGCAAACAACTCTTCACATCTGTACCTCACACTCTGGAGCCAGCGAGTGTGAGCACTATCAGCCCCAAGCAGCTTCAACTGCCGTGCATCGCCGCCCTGTTCAACACAGTCCTTGGCTTGTCCATACAACCAGACAGTTGCTAGACAAACATGGTACGCCGCTCTGGGAAAAGGTCAAACCGTGTCAGCCACTCGGAAAGTCGCAGCAAGGCTTCTCGCAGGGGTCCAACCCTGAATTCTGGCAATGTCTATGCAAGCCTGGCCGAAATGACAGGGAGTGGTGAGTTTGTTCTCTTTCAAACAACACCAAAAACACATGCCAGTTGTTGGATCCCCGCTGCTTCTAACCCAAGACTCACCTCAATTCTCACCATCTTGCAGTTGGGAGAACCCGTGCTGATCCTATATGCTAGAAGCAGAAATGCACTCTCCCTCCCTCCCAGAGAGCTATCTGCTCGACGACACTGTTCCCATATCTGACCCAGCCCGTAACAACAACAACAACGAGATTTGCGAATATTTTGAGCGCGCCAAGAGGCCAGTTGTCGGTGGCGCATGGCTTCAGCAGCCTGAGATTCCAAACTCTTCAGAAGTCCTACGTGACACGTCCCACTTCACCAACAGCGAACCGCTCATCGAACTAGAGGACCACGTTCGCCCACACAAGGCAGAGGGTGCATACCACGACAAAGAAGACTACCTAAGAACCTTGTATGAGCTTCTGCGCGAAGACACGATTCGCCCTCTGCGGGAGGCTATTGATGAGGTCCGTGCCGAGCCCTTCAAAGACGAAGCAGAGTATCAGAACCAAAGCATCGGCGTCTATGACCCCGTCTACATTAAGTCGCTTGTACTCTCCCCTAGAGGCCTGGCCACAAGAGTTGCATTCTCTCTCGGACGGGCCAAGAAGCATGTCAGGTGAGTTGCGGTACGACCCGAGTGTATTCACAGCTAACGTACTATAGATGGGGGCAGTCGAAGCGCCTCATCACTGGATCACTTGTCGCATTATCTCCCACAGATGATGCCTTCCAGACACACTGTGTCCTTGCCATCATCGCAGCGCGTCCCATTAGTGCATTGGAACAAAATCCGCCTACAATCGACTTGTTCTTTGCTCGGTCCCAAGATCAGGAGATTGACCCCATGCGCAAGTGGATCATGGTGGAGTCTCGGGCCAGCTTCTTCGAGGCAAACAGGCACACGCTGTTGGCTTTGCAGCAACTGATGAGGGAGCCATTCATGCTATCAAAGTACCTTGTGTACGCTCAGAAGGAGGTAGACCCTCCGGCCTACATCCAGCATAATCCGTACACGAATCTTAGCTCTCTTGTCAGCATGGAGGATGCTGAGAACTACGAGAATGTCAATATACTCCAGAATTGGCCTGCAGAATCTTCTCATTCCCTTGACGAATCGCAGAGCAGAGCACTGAAGCGTATGCTCACAAGCGAGCTGGCCATCGTGCAAGGCCCTCCTGGTACAGGAAAAACGTTTGTATCTGTTGTCGCTCTGCAAATCGCTCGCGATAATTTGCGCAAGAATGATGCACCCATCATCGTCACCGCGCAGACGAACCACGCTCTCGACCAACTATTACGACACACATCCGTATTCGAACCAAACTACATACGGCTAGGAGGACGGAGCAAGGACAACGACATCAAGAAGCAGACACTATTCGAAGTCAAATCAAGAACACCACCGCAAAAGGCGACTGGTAGCGGTATTAAGAAGAAAGCGTCTGGCAAGATCAGAAGCTTGGCAAGCGAATGCCAGAAATTGCTCGCCCCTATTGAGGCCAACAAAGGACCGCTTGATCACACTTTACTCTTGAAGCTTGGTCTCATCACCCAAGAGCAGGCCGAATCGCTGGAGATGGATTCACAAGACGCCATAGGCATCTCGCCATCCAACTATCCAGGTATTTTGACGGAGCAATGGCTTGGCAGCTGTCTTACGTCATGCGATAGACCAACTCTCCCCGAGGATCTTGACTGGGGCTATGAGGAAGAGGATTTTGAAGTCGAGCAGTTGCAGGAACTTGAGGCAGAAGCGGTAGCACAGGATGATGACGATATCGAAGCTCTTCGTGGACCTGTCATTGAAATCAGCGACAACTTCAAGGGCATTGGTACCTCTTTGAACAATGCTGACATTCGGGACATTTTGCGCGAAAACAATGATCTTTACACAATCCCTACGGCGGCCCGAGGGGCAATCTACAACTTTTTCAAGCGGGAAGTGAAGCGAATAATTGCAACAGAAGTTCGCAAGATTGCAAAGACCTACCATGATAGTGTTGTACAACGCAAGATTGGAGTGTTCGAAGAGAACGCACGCATCCTGCGCGGTGCACGTATCATTGGATGCACGACTACAGGTCTCGCAAAGTACCGGGCTCTTCTATCCAGCCTTCATCCACGCTTGTGCATCGTAGAAGAGGCAGCTGAGACTCTTGAAGCGCCTGTGACTGCAGCTTGCTTGCCTAGTCTCGAGCACCTAATCTTGGTCGGCGATCATCAGCAGCTGCGTCCTCACACTCAGGTGCGGGCCTTTGAAGACGAGCCATACTTCCTGAACCTGTCGCTTTTCGAGCGCTTGGTTCGGAACAATGTTGCCTTCGACACGTTGACGCGTCAGCGTCGCATGATACCAGAGATACGCCGTCTCCTATGTCCAATCTACCAGGGCAAGCTCAAAGACCACCCAAATGTGGAAAACACTGATCTTCGTCCACCAGTGGAGGGAATGGGCGGAAACAACAGTTTTTTCTTCTGTCATGAATGGCCAGAGTCTCGCGACGCTTACATGTCTTCCTTCAATGAAGCAGAAGCGAAGATGGTGGTTCAATTTCTCGATTACTTGGTTCTCAATGGTGTTGATGCCTCCAAGACGACGATCTTGACCTTCTACAACGGCCAAAGAAGGCAAATTACTCGACTGATAAGAACGCACCCAAACCTGGGAGTTTACCGAGGCATCCAAGTCGTCACGGTCGACAGCTACCAAGGCGAGGAGAATGACATTGTCCTGCTCTCCCTAGTTCGCTCCAACAAGAAGAATTCTATTGGTTTTCTCAGCTCGGAAAATCGCGCGTGTGTCGCATTGTCTCGGGCAAAACGTGGGTTTTACCTGTTTGGCGATGCCGAGCTTTTGGCTCGTCAGAGCAGTATCTGGGGCAGCGTGGTCGAGATTATGTTTAAGAACAAGAAGCCAAAGGTCATGACTGGCCAAGAGCGGCGAGTGGGGTACCATCTCCCCCTTGTATGCAGCAACCACGGGTGTAAGATGTGGTGCAAAGATCCTGGTGATTTTGAACTCATCAAGGGCGGCTGCGACGTCAAATGCGACGGGGTATTGCCTTGCGGACACCGCTGTCCGTACACGTGCCACCCGTAGGTGTTCTCTCTGCGACATCTCTACTATGCAAACTAACCTCTGCCAGCTTCGAGCACGATAGGATCAACTGTACACAAAAGTGTGATAGGCGCGTAGAGAGATGTGGCCATCCCTGCGTTGGTACGGCTGACCCTTTTCTGAGTGTATATAAGACGGCTCTACTAACGCCCAACAGCTGAGTGCTGCGATCCATGCAGGTGCCACATGTGCGAGCGTCGAAGCGATGGCATCAAGCCTGTGCTGAAAGTGGGACCGAGAGGAGCTGTTCCCACTACTAGTGGACCGTGCTCCTCCCTGCAGAACTTGAGCCTCGAAACCAAATTTGATGTTCTTAGAAATTCCAATCGAGGAATGGCTTCCTTCTCCACGCGCTCGGGAATGGCCCGGCTGCCACGAGGTACCGTGGAGCAATGGGATGCTTACGCGTACGGCGGCGGTGTTGAAGACGACGACATGAGAGTGCGCGCGCAGATGAGGCAAGAGGAGGCTGAGTACCTTGATCGTATTCAGGCAGCTACGCCAAAGCCTATGCGGCTGTCTGTTGGCAACCGACTCATCTCAACTTCACCAGTCAAGGCAGAAGGTGTTCAGACAGACCCCGACCTGCTCATTGACATTGATGCTGAGCCGCAGATTCAACAGGGCCAGGGTCAGCCGAGCGGCGATTATGCAAGGATTGCAGGACAGAGTACCAGTCAGATTCCCTATACGAACCTGCTTGACTAAGGGAGGGGGCAGTTGTGACGAGGCAGTCGGGGGTCGGGAATCTTTTCAAAGCCACGGTAGAAGGGTTGCCATGGTTCCATGTGTCTTGCCATGAATTTCAAGTCTTTGGGCAAGTTTCTCTGGGGAGGGTTGATGTAGATGGATGGATTGTATTAGTAACGTTTGTGGCAGAGGCTCTATGCCTGGGTATCTAGCACCATCCGTGGGCGTGTGTATTGTAGTTGCCCTTTGCGGTAGGCTTAGCCACTCGTGTCTGCGTCCATTTTCACCTCGAATACTTGTCCTGCCAATTTGGCAACATGGCCCCCAAGCCCAGCCAGTCCGGCCTTGATGTCGTGGATTGTTTGGGGCGCCAGGCTGCCGTTGCGCGAGTAAAAGTCGATGCCTGCAGGCGTAAACAATGTCTTGGCAAAGTAGGTAACGACCCAGCTGTTGCCAGTGCCTTGTTCGTCGCCATAGCCCAGTATCTCCCATTTGCTTGTCGCAATCACCAGCCACCCCTTGCCACGCCAGTTGTACCCCAGACTAGCGACGTCGCCTGCCTCTCCCTCCTCTGCACCGGCTGGCGGTGCAGTGCTGGGCACATCAAAGGGCTTATCGAGGCCGTGCACCGTCTTGAGCGCGTCCGACTTCAGACCCTGGTACGTGACCACATCATCCATCTGCGGCGGGGTGCTGGATGCAACAGTTGTGTATGTGATGCGGACATTGCGGTTCTTCTTCCACATGGGCAATGTCGAGTGCGTCACATTCCACGAGCCTGACAGCCACGACAGCTGGGGCGGTGAGATGGAAGCGGAGGATTCGGTCGCGGGGAGCGAAGACGGCGCGCGGAGCGTCACCATGGCGAGTGCTGTAGGCTACAAATGGCGGGAGGTGGTGGATGAAGTCGTCTTGGAGCAGCGGGCGATGGGGCTGCCGAGGATAGGGACGCGTAGAAACTGGAGAAGATTGTGGAGATGGAGGCCTGAACACTACTGACGATCCGCTGCTAAGAGGTTGGTAGGACAACGATTGGCTTTTTCCAGCCTGCTCGTACGTGGCGGAGGCTCAGAGATCGGCCTGGACAAACGGACAGCTGAGATGGCCTGGCGTGATGCCATGATACAGGCTTCGCTGCGGTTGTCGGTAGATGTACGGAAGTCGCTCCCAAAAGTTCTCGCCAGGCTCGGTTATAAGTTCGTGCCAACAGAGGTAGCTAGTAATACTACTATAGTATTACTAAGTTCTTATCTAGCTTTAAACTTAGTATTATATAGTTTATTATCTATATACTTTAGATTCTCTTTATTTAGTAGTTTACGGCGCTGTTATAACTAATACTTTAAAGTAATAATAACTACGCGCGTTAGAATATCTGTATTTAAGGCTATAATTACGTTATAATACTAAAAATACTAGTATATTTACTATCTATAGCTTTATTAAAGTTAGCTATAAAACAGATTAACGCTAAGAATATATTAGACTAATTAACTCAGCGCTAGTAAGAACTTCTACCTAAGCTCCTCCGGCCTAGCGAGAACTTTTGGGAGCGACTTCCGTACTCTACCTTGAATTAGAGTTATGATGCGGAACCCCAAGTATGGGAATCAGTATCCGTGTCCATCACGGCAACGGGGACAGGGTGACAGGGCAGAAGATCGACGGTGCTAAATGCAAATGCACGAGTCACGCCACTCGGCACTGCTGCTGCAGCCTGCGCCACTCCAACAATACATGGGCGTCTTTGACATCACTACCAGCCTTGCGCCACGTAATCCTCCCAGGTACTTCAGCCTTTTAATTTTTTTTCCTTTCCCAACGGCAATATTCCGCTTTCCAGGTTGAGAAAGCCGGATGGGGGAACATGCCAAAAATTTCACGTCACCGGACAGTGTGCCGCAGCGTTCGTTTCGGTGGCGTTTGAGCGTCAGCGCCCTTTCGAAGGGCCCGGCGCTGACGACGCGTGAAACCGCTTCGCACTCGCGGCCTTTGCAGGCTGTGCAGGCAGTTGGGGGGGACCGAACGTCTTGTCAAAGACTACTGAGGCTCCACTAATGCATGTCTTTCTCTACCCGAGTGCTCAGCTGTTTCCATAATTACTTGGATGGCTGGGCTGAGACGAACTACGTAACGTTGTGGTCGTCAACGTTACCCCAGCTTCCTTTGACATATAACCCATCAACGCCTTTGTAACTTTCTGCTTTCAACGACATCTACATACAAGACTTTTTTTTCCTGGCACGGGCAACGGATAGACGGTTTATTTAGTTCGAGCATCTACGACCTACGAATTTCCGACTGATAACGAACAATACAACGTCCTCGGATTGTTTGAGCTGGGCTCTGCGTAAGATTTGGAAAACACTCTCACACAACCATCATCATGTTCTCAAGAAGCATACTGCTGCAGGCTTCGGCCATGCTGTCCATGTTCTACACATCGGCCTCTGCCCAGAACGCCTGCAACAACTCGCCCGACCTATGCAGCCGGCCGTATAACAACATCACCTTCCTCGGCGCACACGACTCACCCTTTCTGCGAAACGAGGAGACATTCTTTTCCACGTCGGGAAATCAATACTACAACACCACTGTTCAGCTTGACGCTGGCGTACGGTTACTCAGCGCCCAACTTCACAAGTCCAACGACACTGGCTTGGCACAATGGCATCTCTGCCACAGCAGCTGCAACCTGCTCGACGCCGGCACTCTCGAAGACTGGCTCGGTGAGATCAAAACCTGGATGGATGCCAACCCAAACGACGTGGTAACCATCCTCCTCGTAAACTCGGACGGCGCCTCCACCTCGGACTTGGGCACCATCTTCAGCTCCTCTGGTATCGACAAGCTCGCCTACACCCCACCCTCCACCTCGGTCCTCCCCCAAACCTGGCCCACGCTCGACGCCCTCATCGGCAACAACACCCGCCTCATGACGTTTGTCGCCTCGCTCTCCGAAGGCGCCTCCCGCCAATACCCCTACCTCATGGACGAATTCACCTTCATCTTCGAAAACGACTTTGAAAACGTCAACCCCTCCAACTACTCGTGCACCCCGAATCGCCCCACGGGCCTCGCATCTCCCGACGCAGCAGCCCAGTCCGGCCGCATGTTCCTCCAAAACCACTTCTTGTACCAGAACCAGATCTTCGGCATCCAGTCGCCCAACGAGACGTACGCCAATGTTACCAATGGGCCGACGGGCTTCGGCGCCATGGGCGTGGCGCTGGATCGGTGTACGCGTGTGTATGGGAAGCCTGCGAATTTTGTCCTGGTCGACTTTTTCAACATGGGCCCTGCGATTGATAATGTGGATCGTGCCAATGGGCTTGTCGGCTCCATTGTCGGCAGGAAGAGTGTCAGTGATGAGGCCTTGGTGCAGAGTACGGGATCCGGGGTTATGGAGAGGGGGAATCTGTTGGCGGTTGTGCTGGCGGTTGCGGTTGCCGTTTCGTTTGGGGGGTGATGATTTCTTTTTTTTTTCTCTTTTCTTCTTCTTCTCTTTCTCTCCTTCTTTCTTTGCTAAGATTTTAACTGCATGGCCATGGCGTTCATCCTACCGGGTTCATCTCTGTCGTAGTTGACATTGAGTTTGGGGCGTTTGTTTGATTGTTTCAGGCGCGTGAGATTTACGTTTCTTACGGATACATGGCTATAGCTCTGGTTTGGATACCATGGTGATGAATCAAGATGCTACGATTGCTCCATACCTGTACCGTGAAACCGTGACGATCCAGCATCTCCCTTTACTCATCAAACGGCGTATACTCTTCAAGTACGCCTTCGGCGTCCCTCAACTCCCTCAACAGCACCTCCCGATGACCCTCACTCCTAACCCTGATTTGACACTCAAACGACCGGGGTCAGATATTGAAGCCCTCTGTGTAGTTGAAAATGGCATACTGCACACCGGGTTTGGGCTGGATGGCAAACGCCCAAAGGATCTTGGCCAAGGCAACGAAGAGACTATTTTCCGCCAAATGCGCCCCAGGACAGATTCTACGGCCCCAGCCAAACGACGAGTGGCCCGCCTTGGCAGGGTGCGGCTTCCCCGAAACATGCGTGGGGTCTTTTGCGCGCTCGGCAAGCGCCTCGTGCAGGAAACGGGTGGGGTCAAAGTGGTGAGGATTTGGATAGTACTCTTCGTTCAGATTGATAGCCCACGAGTTGCCCATGACGGTTGTACCGGACGGAATGGAGTCATATGTCATGGAGCAGTGCTACAAGAGGTGTCGTGACTAGGAGAGAAAGCCATAGATAAGGCGGCAGGTGGGCGAGGGCGTCTAGTGCCATGTGAATCCCGTTGTGCAAGTAGCGTGAAGACGCTGCTACAGAATGTTTTTGAGCTTGAGATACACCTATGCTGTCGAAGCCAAGCAGCACTGAAATACCCAAAGTCACACTCGGCAGTCGCACATGCTCGCTTCTTTCGTTCCGCGATGCATGGCGGGGAATGCGGGGGTGCTAGCTGTTCCTTTGTACCATCTCCGAGCGGACCCCAACTACTACCATCATTGTAGAATCTCTTTCCTGTACGATTGGGGTTTATCAATCCTGGTGGTAGATTCTTGATCGACTGTACTTAGTCGGCGCTACGGCTTGCGTACTGTTTTGCGGTGGATTTGCCCTAGCTATTATGCAAGAATGCACTGCACTCTACCCAGCAAACAAGAAGATTATTGTTGCAAGAGTGTGTCGATGGTTCGATCCACGTGTGACAGTGTTGGTGGCACCTAATCAGGATCATTACTGAAAATTGGTGGAGGTGACAGTAATACCGAGCACGCCCGTGTAGGCAAGGACTATACGAGACATGCCCGGTTCTCGTGTACCGAATATTTGGGGAACTCAGCTCGGCTTGACTCTGGCAACAGATCAGTGGATAGCTACAGGCATGCTGTTGTGCGTGTTGTGCGGAGTGGGGATTGACAAGGTACTTTCTGGTTGAGGCTGGGATCTCCTTACTGCTATCGGTTGGCGGCTCTCAGTACCCGGCGCTAGTATCCTCGGCCGATTGGGCGAACCGATAGATGACTGGGTTGGGCCATCTAACAACTGTGTCGAGACAACCCATGTGATTATGGCCCAGTTTCAGGAAGCCTGATGGGGGCGTCTTAGTTGGCAGTCAGGAAGGATATGTAGATTATCGAAGAACAATGGAGAGCTTCCAGAAAGTCGCTTAGTCCAGAAGAATGGCGGGCCTGCGTACCGGTGCAGCAGGGACACCTAGGATTTCACCACGCTGTTTACTTGCTACGAAAGAATTCTAATGGTTGCCAGTAAGGTGCCGGGATCATGGTTAAGTAAGCTTGCGACTCTTGGCGATGGAGAAAAGTCCAAAGGCGTCGCTTTCTTGGCCATCGACAATCGCCATGTGTTTTGGTAACAGCCCCTGAAGGCGGATGGTATTGCTACGAAGCCGGCAATTAGGAAAGGTCGTCCGAAGTATGGTGGTTACAGTATTGCGAGGTGGTAGCCTAATTTTCCAGGTTTCATTTAGTGGTATCACAGAGTGCACACGGAAATCAGTCACACATTCCGTGCTAGATGTTGTCTAACAATAGCCCTACGCCACGAGCGTAGCCTGTTGGCGTTGATTGACGGATTGTCATCCGGCGGATAGTCTTTCCGTCCGAAACACGAAAGTCAGTATTGCAATACCAAGAAGTCAAGAAGCTTAAAGAGCCCCACTCCAAGGATAAGGCCATGAGCTGATCATATGCTAGACTGCCGCCGCTCCATGCCCTCGTGTGGGTCCTGGTTGGGGTCTGGTAAGCACGACCTATGTGAGCACACCATGAGGCTGTTTCCATCTTTAGGTGATTGTCTGTAAGCAGCATGTCTATACTCGGATAATTGCCAGCAACCATGTTGAGCAAAGCTGCCGGCTTCCACCCCAAGACTTTACGTCAAGACGGATAACCCGGTATGTCTGGCACCAAGGAATCGTGGCAAAAAATGGAGTCCGTCACCATTGCCTTGTCGTGGATAAAGTGTGAACGACAGGCAACCATGGCCGTAGTCTAGTGGTTGGATGTTTCTTCTTCGCCATTGCTCGATAGGATGCTTACTGTACATGATGCCAACACTGGTGCAATGAGCTTGTGCTTTTCAAAGGAATGTGGCGAACGACACATGGTTTGATTGGAGCTTGCCGTCTGCATGGCACGAGAACGGCGGGCGGCAAGCCTGGTGTATGGCGGCTGGAATATGCAGTGGAAGAGTGGGACGGTAGAGGCTGCTGGCCTGTCACGTATGCCTCCCTGCCAGATGACAAGGAGCACATAGCCAGCAAGGACGTTCCGTGTCTGCGGGTCAGCCTCGACTGCAGATTTAAGGGTACCAGGCCACAAGAGTCTTGCTCGGATAAATCAGAGCGTGCTCAGGCTGCGGCCCCGTTGGTGGGTAGGTTGATTAGGCCAAGGCGGTCCAAGAGTCGGCGTGTGTTGGCAAACGGCGCATGTACAGCCGGTCAAGCATACGGGCGTTCTTGGTTGCGTTGGCTCTCGCCGCGCTGAGCTGACGGCCAACGGTGCGTTTGCAACTTGCATCGACACAAGACTCGTCGGGGGTCAAGATTGAAGCCGAGGACCATGCGGCTAACCAACCAAAGGGCACGGCGTGTGCGGCAGTTAGCGATGGTGTAGATTGTCCGACCCCACAAAACACCTCGCTTCTTCAGGAAGCAATCAACTTGAATCCAACAGCTCGGCGCCTGGGTCCATCGGCATGGACCGCTGGTGTTGTCGGCTGCAGGCCGGCGAGGTGGGCTTGTCTGAGGCTGTCGACGGAATGGATGTCATGAGGCATCCACTGGCCCTTGGCCCCCGAGCTCCAGATTCCGCCTTCGGGATGCAGGCCCATTTATCCATCTTGGCAGCTCGTGACATTTCCGCAACGAGAAGAGCGTATCGCGAGACAGCCATGTGGTTGGCCGGCGTCCGAGTCGAGGCAGGCAGGGAAGAGGTGAGCGGCGGATGCTAAGCAGAATTATCCGCGGGACGAGTCGCCTGTTGTCTTCACCAGCCAGCCCTGTCCCATCCAAGACTCGGCATGATAAGCCTCTGGCCTGGCCAAGCCCAGCACGGGCGGAGCAACGAGGCAGAATGCCCTTTCCATCTTGCCGCTCATGTGATTTGCCGTGGGGAAAAGTCCTGATCGCTTGTTCCAATCGCTTGTGCCACACCAAGCCCACCGTCTCTTGCCATTCCGAAGACTTTGCCTCGTCTGCAGTGGACACGGCAACCAACAGCAACCAACAGCAACCAACAGCAACCACATTTCGCCCTCCAAACCCTACTTCGTTGGCCGTGCAATGGAAGCACTTCCCAAGGGCCAAGTACGGCTTGGTGTCCTTGTCTCCATTCTTGTGTCCCCCTACTGCCCTTTGGCCCATGCAGCCATCTATCTACTTGCTTGGCCTTCTCGAACGCCTCCAGACACCCCATGGGGCCACCCCATTTGGCAGGCCACGTTAGAAGCAAGCCAACAACTAGCGTCCAAGGTAAAAGGAACAGCCTACACACAGCTTCTCGGCTACGGCGCTGCGGCCCTCGTGCCCACGGATGGCTCCATCCAGCCTTCTTGGTACAATCTTACTGGCCCTCTCCACACTTGCCGTCCAGCACCCGTCCTGCACACTGCGGCATCCATGTCCGCCGAACCGTTAGGGATAATCTCCATACTAGTCTAGTCATCCCGTCCCCACTTCCGGCATCGCCTCTGGTACTTGCGCGTCAGATATAAGTACTCTACTCGTCGCCCCACGGCCATGCTAATCCTTCCTCACGGCCATCTGCAAACTCGGTGTGCGACCCTCCTTCGCTGCCCCCGGCCTCTTCGACTCTTCGTCGTCTCAACTCGTCATTTGCCCAACATGGTCGGCATGGGACTGAGCGCCCCCAAGGGCAGTAGCAATGTCCGTGAGGATGTGCCTCAATTCGAAAAGGTCATCTGGTACAAGCAACCCAACATGCGCAAACTCTTCTGGCACAGCTCCGTTCTCTGCATTGCCTCTGCCACTACTGGTTACGATGGGTGGGTGAATTCCAGCCTGACAACATGTGCTCCCGCTAATGCCAGATCCAAGTATGATGATGAACTCCTCGCAGCAGATGAACAAGTGGACCGAATACTTCGACAACCCCACCGGTAACCGCCTTGGTATAATGAACAACATGTACAACATTGGCTCCATTACCAGTTTCTTCCTCGTCCCGTACCTGACCCAATGGACCGGACGTAAAATCCCAATCGCTGTCGGCTGCTCCATCATGATTGCCGGTGCTCTCGTCTCCACCTTCTCCACCAGCTGGCAACTCTACATGGTCGGTCGTTTTATCCTCGGTTTCGGTAACTCGTTCGCCCAGATGTGCTCGCCCATTCTTCTCACCGAGATTTGCCATCCCCAGCATCGTGGTATCTTCACGGCTGTCTACAACTGTCTCTGGAACTTGGGTGCTCTCTTTGTTGCATGGATTGCGTGGGGCACATCCCAAGCCGACAACCATTGGTCCTGGCGCTCCATTACCCTTCTTCAGGGTCTCCCATCCTTTCTCCAACTCATGTTCCTCTGGTGGGTCCCTGAAAGTAAGTAATATGGACACACAACTATCCACCTGTACGCTAAGCTAACATGGGACCCAGGCCCACGTTGGTTGATCTCCAAAGAGCGCTACGAAGAGGCACTCGACACTCTTGCCTACTACCATGCCGAGGGTGACCGCGACAACGTAACCGTCAACTTTGAATACACCGAGATGAGGGAAGCCATCCGAATGGAGGCCGATGCCAAAACCAACACCAGGTACATTGACTTCTTGAAGACCAAGGGGAACCGATGGAGGTTGGCCATTCTCATCTCTCTTGGCATCATTTCCCAGTACTCTGGCAACGCCCTTTTCTCCAACTACATCAACCTGGTCTACACTGGTGCCGGAATTACTAGCCAGGATCAAAAGATGGCGGTAAGTCTAGTTACCATTCTTATCCAGAAAAGTTCTCTACTAACCCACCCTACAGCTGACGGGTGGTGAACGTATCTTGTCTCTCGTCGTATCCACTTATGCCGCTACCTTGATTGACAAGGTCGGGCGTCGTCCCCTCTTCCTCGGCGCAACCATTGGCATGATGATGTCGTTTGTTTGCTGGACCATCACCTGCGCCGTCTACGAGAACTCTGGCGAGACAAACAAGGGCGCCGGATACGCACAAATTCCCTTTGTGTGGCTCTTTGGTGTATGCTATGCCTTTGCCTGGTCTGGTCTGCTGGTCGCCTACGCTCTCGAGATTCTGCCCTACGCCCTCCGTGCCAAGGGTCTTATGATCATGAACATTACCGTCCAGGCGATCCTCGCCGTCGGTGGTCAGACTAACCCTGTCGCTTGGGACAATCTTCCCAAGCACTGGAATCTGGCCCTTTTCTACACGTTGTGGATCTTTGTCGAGCTCGTCTTCGTCTATTTTGTCTACCCAGAAACCAAGGTATGTATACGCATCTTTTGCCACACGAAGCTATGACTAACCATGTACTTCAGGGACCCACCCTTGAGGAGATCTCGCGCATCTTCGACGGCAATGATGCTGTTCCCCACGTTGACATGCACGCCATCGAGAAGGGCGTCCACAGCGAGCACCTTGACAACCTCGGCTCCGAAAAGACTCCTCATGTCGAGCATGTTCGTGTTTAAGGCATGCTAGCCCCCTTCGCCTTGTAGTCTAGTCGTTGTAGTGATGATAGGGACACAATCTTAGTAGTTGCGAGTAGTTACTTCCCAGAGCTCTGTAGCTTTGATTACAATCCCTATATTCGTGCCTTGTAGCATTCACACTGCACAGAGTGATGTCCATAATGCATTGGTGATCTATGGGAGAAGAAAGGATCGAGTACCTGTACTTGATCTTGATGAAATGGATTGTTTCCCTAAGTGTATCTGCTATCTACAAACAATCTCCATCCCGTTACGTGACCAAAATTTCGACCATGATATAGGACTTTGCAAAATCATGGCCACATGTCAACATGATGGATGAGACTTGTTCTAGAAATGAAGAAATGGTCCATGATAGTCACCCTACTCATCAAAACCAGGTGGTCACCCGTGCGCAGAAACATGTCTGGTAAGCCAAGGCTAACGCCCAGCGTTAGCACACCGACGAAACGTAGAAAATGTACTCACGGCGGAAGTGGACTCCGAAAATGCCTAGTGCTTATTGTCTCACCTGGGGCTGGAAGAGGGGTCTACCGTCGCTGAATTGGAGGTTTGGTATGCACGTTGGCACGATGAGTATTCAGGCAAAATGCATCAATGACTGCTACCAATTCTGCTATTACAGGTAGATCCAACTACCAAGACTTTGCGGATTGGACTGCTCGTTTACAATCGAAAGACTGTCTTTTGCTTTGCATGTAGATCCAGACACCAAACTTCGCCTGATTGGACTGCTCGTTTACAATCAAAAGACTGTGTTTTGCCTAACGCCCTGATGAGCGTGTAACATATCTTCGATTGGCTGGCACATGTTTTACGTGTGTATCGGAATAGCTTGCATGGTAACTTCGTGTCGTGCCATACGAATCCCCTTAACGACTGAGTTCAAGTCATGGTGATGTGCAACCACCATGAAGACTATGCTCCGATAATTCCACAATATCAGTCTTGCTTATTCCCATTGTATCAATGATTCCAGCGTACACACATTCTGGAGGTCTTTGCAAAACAAGGCGTGCAACAGTTAATATCGTCTGAGACCACCAACAAACCGCTAGTATAACACTGAGTTGTGATTGCAAGATACCAAAATGTGCCAACATCATAACGTAAATCAGCACTTCATTAAGATATAGGTAAGATCAGGCAAACCGCTAGGCAACTATTCCCCGCTTCGAGGCTCTCCAAATATTCGCTCAAGATCAACTATAAAAGATGTGCAATACCTAAAAGTCTCCTAACCCATCTCACAGCTCTACCTCAACCATCCACTTCCAACCATCCTACCTTGAGAAAACAAGAAGACTCTCCGAAAAGACTCCTCTCAAAATGCAATTTCTCACCACCATCGCCCTCACGCTGACTCTCGCATTCTCCCCGTCCGCAACCGCAGCCCCAAACGCCATTGCGAACACGGACCTCCTTCCTCGCGACCTATCCAGCATGCCGAATGGAATGAAATCGCTTCTAACCAGAGATGCCACGGCAGACGCCATGGTCCTCGAGAAACGCGCAACCTGTGTTTCTGCATGCCTCTCTGGCTGCGGCTTCTGTGGCAGCCAGGGATGTCTCGCCAATTGTCAGATTAACTGGTATGTTGAACTCGACCCTTCTCCCGATCAACTTCTCTTCCCCCTCTCCTTTCTCAAGTAGATTCAAAGATGCAGGTTGGGAGCTAATCGTGTAATGCCCAGCTCCATCTGTTGTGCGATTCACAACGGGGTATGCACGGACTGCGGTACTCAGTACGAATGCGATCAGTAGTCGTAGTCGTAGTAGTAGTAGTAGTAGTAGTAGTAGTAGTAGTAGTAGTAGTAGTGTGCTTGGTAGAAGACTGCACAAAGGACGACACATTCGTTTATATTTGAGAATTTATGAAGATTGACTCAATGCCGTAGCTTTGAATATAAATGCCATCTTCAATAGTGTGTAGACACATGAAGTAAAGACACTGAGAATGTATCTTGCTGAACTGCCTCGAGTTCTTTCGCCTTCTTCTCATACCGAGTGAGGCTAGAAAAGAGAGTAACTAGTACAAGGTTTATCAGAGCATAATCTTTATACCTCCCATGTTGGTAGGAAGAGAACGCAGTGTCAAAAGCCAGCGCGAACCTCGTTTGTTCTAGTAGCAGCAGTCTATGCGTCTTAGCACTCAGAATCTGCCGCTCATCATCAACTACTTAACAACCAAGTCATCAAAAGCTATCAACTATTACAGATTTCATCATCAAGCTACTGTAGGAGGAGAAAATTATGCATTACTTATTAACGACCGGGAAGCATCTTCGGGTTGCGGAGAGTTTCTCATGCAGGGTGTAAGCGCGAACCACACTAGCGCGGTGGGCCATCATCGGATCCCCAATGTCATCACCGTCTGATAACAACGAGCTTCCCAAACAATTTCCCCAAAGCTTGCACCCAACACATTGAGAACATCACGAAACCGTCACCTTCACCAACCGAATGCAATTTTACCGGATCTTAGAAGCCGTGGTCCCGACTATGCGAATGCTATTGGGATGGGTGGGAAGCATACGAAGAGG
Organism: Bipolaris gigantea; assembly: GCA_030558545.1. Classification (NCBI taxonomy): domain Eukaryota; kingdom Fungi; phylum Ascomycota; class Dothideomycetes; order Pleosporales; family Pleosporaceae; genus Bipolaris; species Bipolaris gigantea. The sequence continues at coordinate 22,207 of JALPSE010000230.1, read as the reverse complement.
GAACTTTGATTGAAGGAGGAAGAATCGGATCGATCTGAATCACAGAAGGCCTCAAAATTCAAAAATGCAACGAGACGCTTCCAGGGCATCGGGCTACAAAAAGGACCCATTTTCGAGATATTCGACCAGTACAAATTCTTTGGATGACCGGTGTGAGTGAAGACGAGTGTCGACAACCTATGCGCTATGAGAGAACAACCGCGTAAAGCCGATCCACCCACAAGTCTTTTTAAAGTCCTGGGCCGATATCTTGTTACGGCGCCTACGATCTCACATCAAGGAAATACGAACCGCCATAGATCTTCTGGACAGTCCTTATAACTACGTGAAACGCTGGCTACCTCGGGGCGTCTTACTTATCAATGAGATATCAACTTGACGTCTCATAGGAGCAGGCTCAGTCTCAATCATTTGATTTCCATACACATAACTCGGTAGTTATGTCCACTGCATTTCACAGTCGGTGACATCGCCATCGCAGTACGACACGAACAAAAGGAAACGACCCTAAGCAGATGAACACGCCTCCAATCTTGGATCTTTTGTCCCGTTTTGGTCTCAACATCTATCGGAGCCTGTGAAAAGATGAAACCGAACACCTCTTAGGTGCCTTGCCCTTTCCTACTCTATCTGAGATACAACATTCTCTGAAATCGCCGTTCGTTTCATGGCCTCCAGAATGGGCGAATCGGGTTAATAACGCGACCTCTCAACGATTACACGAGGAGAGATTTCCGCTTCCGTTGACATGAATTCATGATTCTTGCTAGGGCTAGCACAGCAGCTTCTCACATTCAAACAAGCAGTGAGTGGAGCCAACAGCATACGTCGAGTGAAGGGCATGGCCCCTACAGATAGAGCATGTCGTTACTGTCATTAAGGCGTCACTTAAGCTGATCCTCCAAAGCGGCCACAGACTCGTCCAACTACACTTGTCAATTCTAACGTCACTCACCTACACTCTAACGAGAAAAATCGACCAGTCACCAAATTTCCGAAGCCGATGCCCTCGCCTCATCATATCCGCCACTTGGCATCCGTAGCCAAAGGACTGGCTCGTGACGTGGCCCTTAGCGCAATTTTCATTAGCATTGCATTCGTCATAGATCATAGATAGCGCACTGGAGCCAAGCACCGCCATGGTCATCACCAGCAGCCCAGCGCCACCTGCCGCCACCTGGAGTGCCGCAAGCCTTCCAGCAGTAGTCCCTGGAGCAACCGAGAGCAGACTGGCAGTGGCACGTCCGCCCCTTGGATGCAAAAAAAGAAATGTCACATGCACTTTGAATCGTCTCGCGGCGGGATACGAGTGGCTCGTCGGCCGAAGCGAAAGAAGGCGTCACTGTATATGCGGGAGTCATGCCCTAAGGGGGCAACTCGTGGTATGGGGCAAAGGTCAGCATCCTTGCGAACCTGCATGACCTATTTGTCGAGGGTCGGCAAGAGCAACATTGACGAGGACTTGGAATGCAGAAGAGAATACATGTACCTAGGGAAACGCATTTCTCGATCGAGGCCGCGTGGGCGAGAGCAGAGGCATCAACACTGACATCGGGGTCAGCAGTACTAACAACAGCAGCAGCAGAAGCACCAAGAGCTGGTGTACCTGGAAAGTGAGAGCGAGAAGACTCAAAACTTGATCATGGCAATTGAAATACTCGGAGGGTTCAGAGATGGGCATGTAGGTAAATGGTATGTAAGTGATTATGATACGTTGGATGGCTTTTACCATTTCTCCTTGCCTGCTTTCCTACTTCCTTCTCATCCCAAATCTACTGTTTGGCATCTCGCCGTCTATCCCTTGCGTTCTTTGAACATTATATTCAATAGCTGTTCCGAGTGAACTTGGCCATGGCTTGGATCCATGGCACAAAACCATGGCGGTAAATATCCGTTGCTACGTACCGAGAAGGAGAAAGGTCCTGACCGACCAAAAACGTAACGAGATGACCTATCGAGCCTACTCATTTTGACGTCCAAGGCATCCGGTCCAAAAAGATGCCCAACATTTGTGTAACGTACAGCAGTCATGTGTGGCGTTTTCCAGCTGTAGATCAATCCAGTGTGCGATTTGAGTAGGAGGTACAAGAATGTAAGGGCCGGACCGCGGAGAGGGCTTGCAGATCGTCCCTGCGTCAGAAAAAACAGCGGTACTGTTAGGCGTCCCACGCCCCCGCACTCAGCTTAGGATCTGACACTGTATCCAGTTCTGCAAGGCGGGGAGGGGATTCGGAAGGATACTAGCATATGTCTTAAAGAGCATCCAGTCCCTCGGTTGTTGTTGTTGCTGCAACACTAGCCGTCAACTGCTAGGTGTACAGTAGTAGCCCTAGCCAAGGTCATACAAAGCCTGCATCATCTGCACTTGGGAAGACTCGACACGTTGCGAGCTCTTGTTCCATGGAAGGGTGTACTCGCTATTCATTCAAGCTGCGGTTCTGAAATTAATCTGATGCAAAAAAGCACTCAATGGTCAAGAGAAGGAGCAGGGGCACGCAGGGTAGGTGAGGTTGAGATTGGTCAGCCAAAGAAGCTCAATTCGCTTAATGATATCGCTACAATTACCAGGAACGCTCAAAAGAAAGAAAAGAGTAAGGAAAAGGAATATACACTGTCAGGCCAGGCCGATGATCAATCATCTCCATACATGATGATTGGCTGCATCAAACCGGATATGGTTCTGAGGGTGCATGCACATGCCGGTGTGATTTGTGAGACGTGCACCATCTCCGATTCATGCTGGTTGCCAAAGGCTGTTGTGACAATGGCTGGCCTGGGACGCCAACTAGCATTGTAGCGCGTTGTGATGTGCAGTTGCAGGATATCGCCCTTGGTCTAGGGATGGCCCACAAAGGGATGGACGCGCGTTGCTTACTGCAGAGGAACGCCAACGGGCTGAAGGAGACATCAATTGTATGCATGTTTCTGCAATACGGGTAATAGCACAGACCAAGAAGGTCGTCGAGTAACTTGTGGGTTTCAGATTTATGGAGACAAACGTTCCATGGGTATCTCAGGAGGAAACGGGGAGGCCACTAGCCATTCGAAAGAGCTCGAATGCAAGCCCTGGCGTTTCTCGTACCATCATCTCAACGTCAGGTCGTAGCGAGAGGCTGGGGTTTGCACGGAAGGCTTGAATGATAACATCCCGCAGGCCGCGGTCTGAGTGGAAAGTGGACTCGTATGCCTCTTGGCACGCCTCTGGAAACTCTGGACTAGCAAGATGCAAGTCGATCTGATCGACAAACTTGCTGCGTGCAAGCGCCTTCAGGCCAGCGATGCCATATCTGCAAACAATTGTTAGCCAGTGTTTGTCATCGGTGGCGGCTGAGTGATTGGAGAGGCAAGAAAGAACGCTGACGCGTTCGGTTTCGAGAGGGCATTTTGACTTTTGCAAACAGCCATCATTGGTCTGTTCTGTACTCTTGGAGAGAAAAAGGAAAAGCAGGAAGGAGGCGTGCATGGTGTGGGGAAAGGGCGACAAAAGCGTTGATTGGCGTTGTGTTCATGTTGGTGACGCACATGGCGGGGGTGGTCGGCGTTTGGAAACGCCGTGCGATGCACAGCATCACGGGAACCAGCTATGTAGATGCAGATGAAAGCCAGCCCGCAAGGCAAGGATCAGGATAGAGAAAGGAAAAAAAAACAAGAATGGCAGAAAAGTGTGAGGGAAGGCGGTACGTACTTCTCGGCGATTGCGTATACTTTGGCATGTGTGACGAGATGTGCGGACTGAGTTTCCGACTCTGGCTCAGATTCTAGGCTTTCAAGATCGTCATCTTCGAGAATTTGGTCGACCATCGGGGTGGCGGCAAGCTTAGCGGATGCATCGACATTCTGGAACGTTGGCTCGTTAGGTGGAGGGTTCAATGGCGCAGCGGCTGCTACAAGGGCTAATAACGGGTCTTCGCTAGGGTCGAGAGTGAATTTCTGTGATGGTGTTTGCCTTTGTCGTAGGGATGTTGGTCGATTTGATCGTTGTGAGGAGCGGCGCGAAAGTGGCTTTTTGCTTAGGTAGTCCATGTGATAGAAGTCTGCGCAAGGTCAGCACGACTCATGAGATTGCTATGGCTGTTCAGATGCTTACAGTGGATCATGTGTTCTACAGCCTCCGCGTCATCTTCACTCAGGTCAATAACTCCGCTCTCCGCCTCTCTGAAGCCGCCTCGACATGCGCCCTCGAAAAAGGTCGATCTAGTTGCGAGAAGTATGCGGTGTACTTGGTATCTTTTGGCTCCACAAACGATGGTCAGATCTGAGTATTGGCCACATTGAAACAGTCTGGAAAGACTTAGCTGGGGTTGAATAGGCGACAAGGGGCAACTTACGAGGCCAATGCAGACTTGAGTTCGATCATTGGGGCGTCCATTGTGTGAGTAGAGTGTGTGTGATTGCTGGATATAAGTTTGTCGACTCGAACTGGCGGAAGGAGGCTATTTGAAGCAGATGTCTGTACACCCAGGACCCTGGCTTAAAAATAAAAGAAAAAAGTGCAGAGCAACGGCCGCACTGTTATGACGGGTTTAATCCTAGCTTGCTACGCAACAGTGCGTAGGGGTACGTAGGGGTCGGCGATGATCTCACGGAAGCGCCGTGCGGGCCCGAGTGTATGGTAAGGCTGATGAACCAAAGGGACCTAACTTGCCGGACCGTGAAGAGCGGTGGATGAGGTTGGTAGGGGCGTGGAGACTAAAACTTGTCGTGGTAATTACGGAGAATTGTAGATCAAAGGTGAGAGGAGGATGGTGATGGCACCAGGGCGGGACAAAGGCTCTCTTGTAGGCTTTGTCCGACCGACTCGCGGCAAAGGCACGCTGGCGTTAGTCGCGTAGTAGGGAACTCCCATTGGGATGGCATGGGGTGGCCCATGGGCCGGTTCCAGGCAAGTCACAGGGTGTCCCTCTGTTCTATCAGCGGCCCAAAAATTTGAGCTGACACGCAACCCTTCGCCAGATGAACCGAGTGGCTTGGCTTTGGCGTAGCGTTTCCTGGCTAGAACCAGACTGGCCGACTTGCTACAAGTGCATCTGGAACAGTAGGGTCAGGAATGTCACGCGAAAGCCTAATGGCCTAGTGGCTGCAGTACCATGCTGAGGGCGACGTCTGAGGGCGGCATGAGCGCATGCAAAGCCCAGGAGACGTGGAGGCTGGGCAAACGAGCGGCAAAGCATCATAACAGGAGGCAAATGACCTGGAAAACGCACAAGACGATGCACAACCATTTGCTTTGCGCATCAAAGCCTCCCTGGTACTGACTGACTCCTTGCAGTCGGCGAAACACGATTGCCGTCCTCCGCGATGGAGGCCGTGGAGCCAAAGAACCAGGGTGGCGGAGTCGATGGGAGATGGCAGAGAGAGAGAGGGCTTCTGGACTCATTCCGCCGTGCTGCCCTGTGTCTCTTTGGAGATGCGCCACAGCGACGCAGCTGGTGCGGGTGCAACCTATGCATCCCCAACGAGGATTCAAACGTTGCTGCATCCTGCCGTGAACAGGAGACGAAGAAATTATGCCCATGTCAACTCTGCTGCCCCGTTCAGCGTGCATTTCAGTCTGCAAGTGGGTCTTGGGATGCTGTTGGTCAATGCTAGTTGCAATAGATCAATGGCAGGCTCGCAGCTGAGATGCAACAATCGCGAGCATGGACATTGAGTGCATGTGTACTGTAAGTACAGGCTTGGTAGACGCTTGTATCGTCTCCAAGCACTGCTGTTCGAGGCTTGACGCGGAAGAGGCCCAGACACAGCATTGGCCACGTGCCGCAAGCCGCAAGCCACGCCCAAGCCGGTGGAACAGAGAGAGATACGACGCGATATGATCTGATCGGATACAGTTGTGGCAACGCTATCGCAAGTCTAGATGGTGTTAGGCGACCAGGGCAAGCTGAGAAGGAGAAGAAGAAAAAGGCGTGCGCGATTGGTAGGCCGCGGAGAAACAGCACGAATACTAGCAGGGCTCAGCCGTAGATGGATTCAAGTACTGATGGTCTAACGGATTGATGTTTGGTGGTTGATGGTCAGAGTCAGGTATGGTGTTGAGTTCAGCGTGTTGTTTGCCAAGCCCTGACTTGTTTTTTTTTGGGGAGGGGGAGAGATACGGCGGCCGAAGTGGAAAGGCGGGAGAAGGATGACCTGAGAGGGGGGGGTGAGGTGAGTGGGCCGGCCGCCTCGCCAAAGGCTGTCGTCGCCAGTGGGACGAGGCCAATGGCCGAGCAGTTAGTCTTGACTGCAGACACGCAGAAACTCCTCATACCGTCGTCGTGTGTGTGCTTCGGATTCGCATGTGTTTCCTGGTTGCACGCACAGGCTTCGTGATAGACTAGCGCCTGTTTCTTTCCACCCTCGCCCCGTTGCCCAGCTCCCCCCACCCTTTGAGCAACCCCGCCCCAGCTCCATCATGGTCGATTTCAAGCTATCGGCCATCCTGCGCGGCCATGAAGACGATGTGAGTCCAGCCTAGACTGTGCACGTCCTGCACACACACAGACACACTAACCCTCGCTCTAGGTTCGCAGTGTAGTCTTCGCCTCGCCCGCCTCCATCTTCTCCGCCTCGAGAGACTTCACCGTGCGCGCTTGGACACAACAATCAGCCAATCCACCCGTCTGGGACAGCTCCATCAAGACACACGGCAAAGAGTTCGTCAACTCGCTCGCCATTGTCCCTCCCTCATCTTCCTTTCCCGAAGGTCTCGTCGTTTCCGGCGGCAAGGACCAAATCATCGACGTACGCTCACCCGCTAAGACTCTCGATTCCGATGCCGATGCCCTGCTGATAGGACATGGCAACAATGTCTGTGCTCTCGACGTTAGTGAAGACGGCCGGTATATCGTGAGTGGCGGTTGGGACATGGAAGCCCGCTTGTGGGAGGTTGGCAAATGGGGTGAGTCTACCGTGCTGCAAGGTCACACTGCGTCGGTGTGGGCTGTCCTTGCCTTTGATGACAACACCATCATCACCGGATGCGCCGACAATCAAATCCGCGTCTACAATATCTCGGGCGGTGCATCGCCAGTGCGATCTATCCAGGCACCAGAAGTAGTACGCGCTCTCTGTCGACTGCCTTCGGATCATCCCTCGGGAGCTCAATTCGCCTCCGCAGGCAACGACGCCGTCATCCGCCTCTGGACCATTACTGGAAAACAGGTGGCCGAGCTACATGGCCATGAAAACTTCATCTACTCACTTGCCGTCCTCCCCAACGGTGGAATCGTGAGTGCTGGTGAAGATCGGACTGTACGTGTGTGGGAAAACAACCAGTGTACACAGACTATCACCCACCCAGCCATCTCAGTATGGTCAGTGGCTGTGTGTAAAGAGAACGGGGACATCGTGACAGGTGCGAGCGATAAACTCGCACGTGTCTTCACCCGCGACCAGTCTCGTTATGCCGCCGAAACCGAGATCCAGCAGTTCATCGACGATGTCAAAGGATCAGCAATTCCACAACAAACTGTAGGTAACATCAACAAGGAACAGTTGCCAGGGCCCGAATTCCTTGCCCAGCGATCCGGTACAAAGGAAGGTCAGGTACAAATGATCAAGGAGATGAACGGAAATGTTTCAGCATATCAGTGGTCAGCTGCCGCCAACCAGTGGGTAAATGTTGGTACTGTAGTCGATTCGGCCGGAAGCGGTGGACGCAAGATATCTCATGCCGGCAAAGAGTACGACTATGTCTTTGACGTTGACATTGAAGATGGCAAGCCCCCACTGAAACTGCCATACAACCTCAACCAGAACCATTATGAGGCTGCGCGCAAGTTCATCGAAGACAACGAATTACCACTCACGTACTTGGATCAAGTCGCAAACTTCATTATTCAAAATACACAGGGTGCAACGCTAGGCCAAAGTAGCGCGCAAGGCGCGGATCCCTGGGGCTCAGATGCACGCTACCGCCCGGGAGACGCTAACCAGGTCCCCGGGCAATCACAACCCGCACCATCGCCATCCAAGATACTTCCGCAAAAGGATTACCTTCCCATTACGGCCGGAAACCATAAAATCATCTTCAAAAAGCTTACAGAATTCAACCAGGCTCTGGTCCATGATGGTCAAAAAGGCATTTCGCTGAACCCCTCAGATATTGAGCAACTGAGCGCCACTGTCAGTGCGCTTGAGAAGGGAAACGGCAAGGGAATAGACATTACTGGTGTCGAGCTGCTCCTGAAAGCAGCGACCCAATGGCCAGCAGAAAAGCGGTTGCCTGCCCTCGATCTGCTGCGGCTAGTCCTCGCTTTCGAGGAGCCAGCTGCTTTCCTTGTGTCGCCTGAACAAAACCTACTACCAGCCCTTATCGAATCAGACGTCTTCACCGGGTCCTCTCCACCGAACAATACTATGATGTCAATACGGTGTCTCAGCAACCTGCTCCAGACTGAGAAGGGTAGGCTTCTTGCAAGCAAGGAGTTTGATAACATCCATCCTTTGGTGTCGCCGTTCCTTACCTCTACCAACCGCAATTTGATCATTGCGCTCACTACGCTATACATTAACTATTCAGTGCTTCTGAATTACGAGAACAATGCGGACCGGGCGCTGTCCCTCCTTGACGATCTATCAAAGGTTCTCACCACAGCCACTGACTCTGAAGCTGTTTACCGTGCGCTTGTGGCTACCGGTACATTGCTGTGTCTTGGCCCCGACTTTTGTGAAGCAGGTCGCGATATTCTTCAAATAGGCGATGCCGTCACCCGTGCCGAGCAAAAAGTCAAGGAGCCTCGAATCCGGAATGTCGTCGCCGAGATTCGCCAACGGCTGCAGGGTTAGCAGTGGCTTTTCGGCTACCAACGCTCTTGAATTCTCCATGTATGCGGAAATTGTATTATACAGATGAAAAGCCGCAGATTGCATTGCATTGCATGAAGCCAGGTGCTTTTTTCCTTGGGTATTCCGTAGATGAGGGGGGGAGAGGTGCATTGTGATGACGCACGACAATGTGTCTAGTACCTACAGCGGGGCAGCAGACATCAATACATGCCTACATACATATGCAAGCAACATGCAGCTTCATCCAATATTTTCTTACAAGCGATTGTGCATGCTCAGAGCGAGAGAAAAAAAAGAAACCCATACAATATTAACGCTTATGCGTGCAACCCACCGCTCTTCCGCACCCCGCATCTCGATACATCCCAAGGTCCTGCTAGATTAACCCGCAGCAGCGGTCGTGTCAAACGACGTCAGCCACAGTCGGCAAAGGTGGCGGAAAACTGACACTAAAACGCAAAACTCTCTCGTAACCATTCTAACCGTTTGGCCGTAAGAAAGTCCTGTGTTAACCTTGCTTTCTACCGGTACAATGACCGTCATTGCCACATCTGCACCACAAACCACAAAACTACATTACCACGTATTGACTTGCATCATGGCTGAGTAGTTGCCACTTTACACAACTGTAGATTGCTCGTTTCCTACTTTGTACATGCAATGGAGGGGATCGATTTGTGGATATCGGAAGGTGAAAAAGAAAGGAAGAACGTTACGTGACGGCCGTTTATGTGTTTGCTTCTTCCTCCTCCTCCAGGGACAAAAATTCTGCACGTTGCAATTCTCGCCAACGTTGAGAATAGCGCGTAAAATGCGCAAGCATACTTTTTCCCTCGGAGTCCGGTACCAACCCGTTTCTTTTGCTTCATGTTGGAGCAGCAAGGGCAAAAACAGGTATTAACCTTGTGCACACTCCCATATTTTCGGTTCGTGAGCCGCGGATCAATCAGACCAGGTTGTGACATTAGGTAAAGAGACCGATGTCGTATTCTCATGGTTACATGCTATGCTAGCTAGCTTCCTAGAACTTGCGGGAGGAGAAAAATCAAGAAAGGAAACTAGGACTTAGCTTCATCACCAACATCACTCATCTTGGTTGCGAATCATCATGCTGCCTCGCCACAGCATTCATGAGCAATACTTAACGTTTTGGCAGATCTGCATGCTCACACGTAGCTCTTTTCCCTAATGAGAATATAGGGGGTCTGGGCGAGGTAGCATGGGCGTAACCTTTGAGTCAAATTGGGAATCTCTCTTTGCATGTGCATGCATCGGTGAAAGTAACAGGGCGAATGCGACGCTGACTCGAACAACACTCTACTTTCCACATACCAGCACTCCTTTCTTTCGGCCTCATTGGCCCGACTCGGCGCTTCAGACACACGATGTGGTGCCAATGACTGCAACGGCACACGTGAGTGCGTGTACGCTTCGTTGGCTCTGTCCGACGTGGCTTTACAGCCTCATGGCCCGATTCTCGCATCGTGGTGGGAACCGGCCGTGTGTGCGTGAGGGGCTGTGCTGTGCGAGTCTGATCGGCATGTCGGTGCTTGACAATCACCGATTTGTTAACACCTACTAGCACGGGATAGGGCGCTTTGGGATGGACGCGTAAAGGCGTGTTGCGTAGTTGGTGTGAGCCGATGTGAATGGACGGGTGGCGGTGTGTCAAGAGGTATAGTTTGCACGTCTCTTCTATTACCATGGTACCGGTGGTCGCATGTGCATGTGCGTTGTGTGGCGGTAAAGACATGGAATGCTCATCCAAGAAGGCGAAGCTAGGGAAATAAATGCTAGTACGTCTTAGTATTAGCGCAATACGCTCCTAAGCTTTGATGCCATTGCCTCTTCCCCAGGTTTGCGACGACACGTACAAAGTGAGCTTTGGACGGCCAGTCACCCAAAATACTTGACTTTCTATATATAAAATTGCTCACATATAAATTTGGAGCGTGGGAATACCTTCTCAACGTTTTTCCGTTCTCTGACGCCAATATATAAGCCAGGGGAAGTCATGGAAACATCATCCTTACGAAGTGCTTTGTGCAAAGTTAGTTAGACGCTGAATATAGGGATGAGCTGAATAAGCTCTTGTTTTATCCATACTTTAGTTGTAGTATCTTACGCAAATTTATCTTGACTCTAGACTTGAACCTGATCGCATTACAATTCATCCTATTCTCCACGGAACTCGACCTCAGCTTCTCGAAACAATGAATATCGGATATCTGTATAGCTAAGATGTCGGGAAAGAACGAACAAGGATTTTTTGATGTCAAGCAAAGGAATGGTACGACTATATCACGTAGACTACTTCAATCCCAACCTGACACGGCATAGTTCTCAACGCGCCACTGCACAAGCATGCCTCGGAAAAGGATGGTTCATCTTCCCTTCCCTCCTCCATCCACGCAGGAATGTGCGACAGCAGCAACCCCGTCGCCGCGATTCTAACCAACGCCTTCCTCGACCTGTCCTTCTCTAACGGAACGGACCTGCGGAAAGCCGGCGTGGGTCCCGACCAACGCTTCTACCTCGAAGCTTCCATGTGGAAAAATGCAGCAGAAAAGGGAATTGGAGAGGTGCCCAAGGTCAAGCTGGAATCTACACATGTCAAGGCATTGAATAGCGTGGGGCTAGATGTACTCAAAAAGTGGGCCGCGGAACCCGAGACTGAGTCAGCTCAAGATAGAGTGTTGAGGCCGGGAGAGGGAAAGGAGAAATGGGCGCAAAAAAGCAAAGATATTGGGGCCAAGGATCCCAGATCTTGAAGGTACGTTGAGGGATACAAGAACGCGGAAATCAAGAGCCATGTCTGGAATAATTCGATCATGCGTTTGGGGGGAAGGATTTTTTTTTTGAAAGAAGCTGTAGTCACAATAGCAAATACAAACTTAAACATTGCAAAACACTGGTAGAAGATTATACTTTTAAACCATGTCATGTTATTTGATGCTACTCAAAACTTCCTAAAAAAGCCTGCTTCATTCAATCCATATCGAAATCATTACAAAGGTATCATATTTCTTTCTTGCATGTCAATCCCACCGGAGTCTGTATGTGCGAATCAGGTATATGCAAATCGCTCAGGCGCCATTAAAATGCAAAGCACAATGCTCACCGTCCAGACAGTTTACACTTGGATCTCATTTCTCTCAGCAGGCTCCAGGATACCGCCGTGGGTACCACTCTGTTCCGCCTTGCTGAACGTACGGCCACCGGGACCCATGTGCAGACGGTCCGTGTCAACAAGGCCGTCTTTTTGGAGAGTTGATGCGTCCCACTTACTGCTAGTGACGGGGTTGACGTGCAAGACGTACATAGTATCAATCTCCTCGAGAGAGCGGCCCTTGGTCTCGATCATGAAGAAATACACGACGAAGAAGAGGATGACAAGAGAGACAGCGAAGACGAGACCGTAGAAGTAGTCGATACGGTCGGTGATCAAAGTGGAGCAGAAGGAAATGATGAAGTTGAAAAGCCAGTTGGACGCAGTAGCAAGACCCATGCAAGTAGCGCGGTAGCGAGCAGGGTACAGCTCACCGACAATAGCCCAGACAAGAGGTCCCCAAGTGGTAGCGAAAGCTGCGATGAAAAGGCAGGTGAAAACAATCATAATGTTTCCGGCCTGGGGGGTACTCAGAGGGTTCTGATGGTCAAGCTGGTAGTGGCCAATAAAGGAGTAGATGAAGAGGCAAACGGCCATCCAGGCAGCACCAGCCATCATAGCCTTGCGGCGGCCGACATTCTCGACGATCCAGAGGCCAGCGATGGTAGCAACAACGTTGACAGTCCCGAGAATAATGGAGGTGACATAGGAGTTGCTGAGACCGGTCGCGGCGAAAATAGTTGTGCCGTAGTAAAAGAAGTAGTTGGCGCCGGTAAGTTGCTGACCAGCCTGGAGAACCATTCCGAGTAGAGTACGGTACATCATGCGAGGGCCGGTAAAGATTTCGTGCCATGGGTGATCGCCACCAGCGGCTTCGGCCTCAAGCTTCTCTTGGATCTCGGCAATCTCAGCATCGATAAAGGGGCTATGAGGGTCGACACCATTCAAGCGAGCCATATTTGCGCGAGCATCCTCAACCTTACCTTTGCGGTATGCGTAGCGAGGGGACTCTGGCAGGAGCAAGATGGTGGTACCAAGAAGAATAGCCCAGAGAGCGGAAAGACCGTTGGGGATGCGCCATTGGGCGCTGTTGATGTAGCTCTTCTCAGTGCCGTAGTTGACCATGTACGCGGTCCAGATACCAAGGGTGATGAAGAGCTGATAAGAGGAAACCGTAGCGCCGCGAATTCGCTTGGGAATGGACTCGGATTGGTACATGGGTACGACAGTCGAAAGAGCCCCGATACCAAGACCAGCTGTAAATCGACCCATTGCAAACTGTACCCAGAAATTCTTGCTGGTGATTTCAATGATGACGCCGATGATGTAGAAGAAGGCGGAACCGGAGATGGTAAGGCGACGGCCGAAAGTGTCAGCAAGGGGAGCTGAACCTAAGCATCCAAAGAGGGTACCGACGCTGGTTGGTGGTTAGAAGCATTCACTTTATCATAAAAACTAGAACTTACGCTAGAAGACCGACAATGGCACCCTGGCGCACAGCAGAGAATTTGCCGTCGTCGCCAAATCGATTTTTGAAATCATCCATCTCAAGGAAACCGGAAATTTGACCAGACTCGTAGCCGAACATGAATCCACCGATGCTAGCAACGGCACCGAGGATAATAGCAATAGCAGGTACTCGGCCATTTGGCTCAAGAGTTGCATGCTGTGCAACATCAGAGTTGCCCCTGGCTGGTGTTCCAGCAGGGGTACCGCTTTCAGGAGTGCCCTTTCCCGGCACTCCATCAGCCGCAGTCTTCTTACTAAAGAAATGCGGCAAGACCATCTTGGCGAGCGACAGTCGATTAAAGATATACAAGGGAAATGTGGCAGACTAGAAATTAGCTAGTCCGCAGCGTGGGGTGTACTTCTCACGAAGGCTGAGCTGGAGAGAAGCTGGAGAAGAGGAGATCAGTGTGGATTTCGAGGGGGATGTTGTACTGTATATATAGCGAAAATATGCGGAGACGGGGTTTGCATATAGGGTCTATTGTCAGTGGAGCCCCAGTGCCAGTTTCATCCGCATGTCCACACGACCAACTTTTTCCAGAAGCCCTAAGCATGGAGGGGAAATGGGACATGCTCGCACGAGCCCGGGGAGGATGGGGCGAATGATGACATCGCAATGTCAGGTTGGAGCTGACCATGGGCCAACCTTTCACAAGAGCGCCTAAGGTGGAGGTGTGCAGACTGCGAAATTTCTGAACCGCTCAACATCGGACAGCAGTTGGACGCCAGAACGCACGGACGTTGGTAGCGTTCTGATCGGCCCACCGACGTTTTTGCACCTGGACAATGTGGTTTTTTTTGTTTACAATTGGCGCCCGAATAATGCGGCAAATGAGTTTTCCGATACTCTTTTAGTGACGGGAAAGACGGACAGTGATTGCACATCTACCGTAGTATTGCAGATAGGAGCAACGGCGAGGGTCTGAAGAACCATCAAATCCTCGCGACCATGTATGTACGCATATGAGTGGTTGTCGTACATCCGACATCTGACCAACGGAAATATCAGGCGATTGAATCTGCAGTTTGTACAAGGGGTGTAGATGCGTCTGCGATGTCGACAAGGCGAACAAGTGGCTCCGATGACATGACGTGATGCAGGCGAACTGCGTGCACGGACGTGGCGGCACGGATGGCTGCCGCAGAGCCTCAAGGCTTTGTTGAATGCTGGGTGGTCGGATTCGGAAGCCCAGGAGTGCACCAAAAAGTGGTTCGACTGAAAGATATGCGTTTTATGCGACTCATGCAGCCAGACTACTGAATCAGGTGTAGCTGCAGATTTCTTCGCATCATGTCTCAATTAGTGTCCTCACCCATGGCCAGCAGTCCTAGAAAGGTGTACTGTATGCTTCACAGCACACAATAGTGTACGTCTGATAATGGCGACGATTTCTTGTTGCATCCGCGAAAAAATGATTTTCTAGAAAGCCCATCAGTTTTGTCGTGAGTGTATCACTGCATGCAAGTTTCGGGGTTGTCCTGATGTGCGCCGGTCTTGGCCGACATGTTGATGAAAACTTCATCTCCGACTCCGAGGTTGCAGCGCTAGCGTCCCGCATCGCTTCACAATATAGGAAAATCTCGATCAAGGTCTCTGAAGATTTCGAGAAAAAGAGGGCCGTGATGGAGTCTAGCGAGCACACTGCAGGGCAAGCATCCTAAGTAGCGCCGACATCCAGGACATGGCCCCTGAGGCATATTTTGAGGCCGGATAATATTCGGGAGACTAAGGCGGTACCGAGAGACGGGTACGACAGTGTGGAATGACAGCTGTCGTATAGAGACGGAGTGACCCATATGGCGTGTTCCCAGATATCACTGTGATGATTAGCTCAGCTTTCACGTGCGTAATCGTGGAGTCGAATGGCGGAGGACTCGTGAGTGTGGGTTGAATGTCAGCAGCATTCAGGACGTACCATGGCGTGATAGGAAACTGTCCTAAAAGTACTATGTAGATGTTCTTAGTCCAGAATCACATGCGACAGGACTGCAAAACACTCCGTCTATCTTGTGAATGACATTTGGCCGGAATTCCAGGACCGCCAAATGAATGTAGTCCCCCATAGGGAGCAAAGACTCTTATACAAACTGCTTCGAACGTAATTTTCCCTTATGTGGAGATGTGCAACGAAAAGGAGGCGCCGATTGGCTAATGAATGCTATGGTCTCGTGACGGTAAAGCCGACGGCCGTTCTTTTTGCCTGAACAGCCACCTTATGGAATTCGTTTTACTATGTGCTTGCGTCACCCATCGTAAAAACCTTCCGCGTGTCGGGTGGCATCCTGTTTTGGGTAAAGCTCAGGCCAACGCCAGTGAGGGCCGTTGCGCTGTGAATCTTGTTAGAAAGCAGTGAAATGGATATGGCTGTCAAAGTGCGAAACAAAGCACATATCCCAGAGCAATCTTCCCCTAGCAATAAGAGATCTACTACTTTTGCAGACACATACGGTCAAATTTGGTCTCTTGGGCTAGTGAATTGAGTAGAGCGGTATGGAGTGTGGAGAAAGAGCCTCTGGGGTAATGCGGACTAGTCATTGCCAAGCGACACTACGTAGTAATTACAAGATGGTCACAAGCATCGCAAATTGTCCACTCATCGATGCACCCTTTGTATGTAGTACCGACATTGCGTCTGTGCGCGGAGTTGATACGAATCGGATCTGAACAGTCATCGGCCTGAATACTGCTCTGCATTTGAGGGGATCCGGTTCCTATGCTAATCTTGGAGGGGACGAGAACAGGAAGATACTGATCGTTTGATCTTCGGGTGTGGGCATGGAGTGAGTGCGATATTGAATGCCGAAAACAGTGCTGGTTCAAGATTGCGGGGGCTGAAGGCTTAAGCCCACGTACCCACTTGAGTAACATACTGCAACCCCTAGTCACCTCTCTGGCCTATCTAGTGCACATCAACTCCCAAGTTAGGCGAAGTTCGAGTCTCAGTTCAAAGGTTCCGCTCACAAAATGACCACAACACAAAGACATTACCTCCATTACCTGGTCATCGCAATTGAGATTATGCACTACGTTCACCTTGAAGAGATCGGGGCGTGTTCATTTCCCTGGCGTTACCAACTCCGTGGGATCAACTCCTTCGACACCTGTCGTAATGCCAACCTCTTTTTTGAATCGTGACAACCAAACCGGAAAATCCGCAGGAGTCTGGTTCCATTGGTCGTCACTGTCGTACATGATCCAACGCGCCTGGTGTTGTATCTCTTCATCAGATGGCATATGGCAATTCGGGTTCTTGGGCGAAAGTGTGGACGCGGCCCAGCGTCTCATATCGCTATCGAAGATGCGGTAAAAGTTGGCGTCATCAGGGAGTAGCGTTCGAACTCGGCCGTAACTGTCGGACTGGGGTGTTGGTGAAGGTATGACGGAAGGGCCTTCTGAGAACGCCGACAACGGCTTGAAGAAGTCATAGGTCTCCTGGGATGAATTCTGTGTGTCTAGTACTGATTCCAAAGCATTTGTATGAAGTGGCTGTGCCCACAAAGGGGCGCACCAAGTATCAGCCGCATGACTTGAGAGAGCACTGGTAGTGCCAGATACGTCAAGTATCGCTGCTCGTTGCTTGAAATTTGCAAGCCAATTTGCTGCTGAGTAGATGCCCTTTACGACCCAGTTGGCAAATACATCTGAGGGTGTAGTCGTCTCTTGTTCCATCTGCCTCACAATCTGATATGCCTCGTTATGCAGCTGTGCATCATTAGGTACAAGGCCTGCTACTGTTTGGTCTACGACGAAACTAATAAGCCGCGCCTCCATAGGGCAATGCTCGAATAAATGCCCTTTAGCATTGATTCTCAGCGGGAAGTGCCTGCTCTCAAGAGCTGATCGCACAGGCTGGAACCTAGCGCGCTCTGTCAATGCTGGAGATGACATGACAAGATCTCGCAGCCAAGAAACTCTATGCTGTTTTTCCATCCCCTGTGAGTCTGTACCAGAGGTGGTCTCGGCAGCAAAGATGATGCGACAAGCCTCGAGTTGGATAGCATCGTTATCAGGCAGGTGCCCATTCTCATCAAAGTATCGCTGAATGAAGAACTCCGTCTCGACCTTGAGCAGCTCGTAAGCATTGGGCGGCGTGCCCCATGATGGATCGCTTCCTTTCATGGGTATCAATGTGCCTCTTTCCCATTCAATAAGATCTGCCCAGCCATTAGTTGACTTCTAACGATAAGCCGTGGTAAAATGGTTGTTTGTTTTACCTGGGGGCATTGCGGTCTCTAGCAAAGGCTCGATAAAACTATCAAAGCCCCAGTCTCCTTGCCAGCTAGCCATGGTTGTGCCAGACTTGAAGTGATCTGCGAGATGATCGGTTCTTTCTAGCCAAGTCTTCATAGTTATGCCGCAGAATCCGCATCTTGACCGAACGTCAGGTATAGGCAGCATCCAGGAAGCCATTGACCACTCTGAAAATTCTACGGCATGAACCAATCGCAAATGCTGAACGAGGTGATCTTTTCGATGGAATGTCCTTTCGCGAAGGTTGCGCTCTTGACACGCCGAGTAATGATGAGCTTCAATATGCGCATGATCTGGTGTGACGGCTCCACAGAAGACACAACACGGTTCGTCAATGGTCTCTTTGGTACAGCGAGGGCCATAAAGCCCACAGATCCATCTTTCAAGCGGCAAATGAAGTGATTTTTCGTGCCGTTGCCAATCGTACTTGGTTCTAAACACCTCTGTACAGAATGTGCACTGGTAGGGCATGATCAATGACGTTGTGACAGTTCCTTTCTCCAGCCGACGTCGCCTGCTCCCTCGTTTCTTGCGTGGTGCACGGCACATTTTTAGTGGCGTCTGGGAGCCCGAGGAGCAGTGACTTGAGAACTCACTCGACTGCGACGTCCTGGCACTACTTGCTGACGATCTTGCGTACGACGATTGCCATGATTGAACGTGGTCAATATCTCCTGTGACATCTCCACCTATTTTGAATGAGCACTATTCACATGAAGCAGCAGCCGCAAAGCGGGCGCTCGTGTTGAGGAAGAACTCACGAGAAGTAGAAGCCATAGCGCGAGCGATATCACTTGCAGCGGCGGGTTCATGTTCGGGCGGCGACTCTACCCAACGCTGCATCGGGTCTTTGTAACCATGAGAACTTCTTATTGCTGGCGTGCCTGGCCTGTGGATTATGTCTATGGGCGATGTGGGCTTTTCACGGGCTTGAGGTGATCCTGGACGCACGCTTTGCACTTTCCCCCTTCTCCGCGCGTTTGCAAACCAGTTGGTCAGTTGCGCTTTGTTAAGACCAGTTCTGTTTTGCAGAGCAAGCATCTCATCCTCGTTTGGGTATGGATGTTGATGATGAACTGCAAGCCAATCTTTCAAAGTTCGGATGACTTCTCTCGAAAAACGACTGCCGAGCTTGGGTCTCAAGACAGAGGTTCCGGGGGCGAAGGGCGACGAGGAGGCAGTCGAGTCGTTTGAAGAAACCCGGAATGTTTGTTCCGTAATGTATTGGTCGTTGAAATAGGACGGTGTAGCGTTCACCGCTTTCAACGCTTCGGATAGGTCAGCGAAGCTGCCATCGTCCAGCATCTGGTCCATTTCGACGTGGCTGTTTTGGTAGGAGAAAAACAAGTCAAGATCACCCGTACAGATTCTGAATTCTGTATCCATGGGAACAGTAGTTCCAGTAAAACGGCGGGGTAATGATCGAGAGGGATATGGGGAGGTGGGCCATTAAGATGTGTCAAAGACACAGGCTAGGGAATGTCTAGAGCTAACTGAAAGAGGGCAGGCGCATGTCAAGTACGCCTTATGGAGAAGTTAGTAGTCGTCCTACTCACAGATGCTAAAGAACATGTAAGCATGATCCTTCTCACATCTCACGTACGATAGATAGTGTTTGTAACATGCTACACATTTGACCGATCGCTCACTGCAACAGTATTTTGCAAGCGTGACCTCTCCTGAACTTTGTACATGCACATCTGCAGAGCTTGAAAAAAATAAAGCCCTCTCCAAAATTGCGTTTGGATTCGCGAGTGGCATACCAGTAGTTCGGTTGTACCTGATTTCGACCTGCATGGACGTTCTGATCTAGTATCTTGTTGTCTTATGTACCACGTCTGGGATTGTGTTCACGTGTGATGTTCGAATGTTTATCTGCGCATCGCTGACTATAAAATTACAAGCATGGCGTGAAATCGATTATCTCTTTTCAAAGCATCCAAACTAGAGATATACATAAGTATACATAAGACGTGGCTCATATGTACCTCGTTATACAGAAATCGTTATGCACTACATTCCGACCCTGCTGCCAAAACGCCTAGAGCCAGGAAAATGGCTGTATTATGGTATACGCCCGGAAGGAACTCAGCGACAAGTGACCGAAGGATATGAGGGTAAGAAGAGCGAAACGAAAAGGCGAATTCGCTAGGTGTTGGTGGTGCGTTGGAAAGAGGTGATTGCATAGGATACAATCGGCGATAGGGTGTTATATCTACTCATGAGAGAAAGTACGACATACTAGTTAGTACTATTGGCTTATCTAGACATGTTAGTATACGGCTTGTAGCTTGGAGTAGACGTTTGGCTACTCACCGATAGCCAGGGCCACTTCTTCGGCTTCCTCTCCTCTCACGATAATCCTCGTGTTCTTCGATGACCTCGACTACATTATCACCAGGCACTCGATGTCTCTCTTCGACAACAATGCTCCTTGCCCTTACCGGCTGCCGCCTTTCTTCGACTATGATCTGCGACCGGGCACCGGACGTCCGCGGGCTCCTACTAACTTCGCGTACTTCGGAGCGGCGGCGTGATGAGCGACCGCCATGTGAGTTGCGCCGCGGTCTGCGCACTACAATCTCTTCCTCCCCGGCCATTGCGGTCGTGGTACCGGCTGATCGCGAGCCATTGACGAGCGATTGCAGTAGCCAACATATGAGGAGAAAGCCGGCAACACTACCAAGGACAATTCCAACAACGGTGCCAGGCTCTGGTCCAGAGAGATCGTAGTAGATAGGTATGATGCCTTGTTGTGTGTATATCACGTTCTGCCGCTTGGCCAGCGGTGCTGCCTTGGGCGCATCGAAGGCGATTGCAGGCGCGTCCATGAGAGGCTGCCGGGGCGTGAGGATGGCGTCATGGGAAGCTATGCTGTCTATTTGCGCCGCGACGACGTCCAAGTGCTGGCGAAAGGCCGGCATGGCGAGAATTGGTGGTGCGAGGCTTGTTGTGTTGCACTCGGGATATGTTTGGTCGTCTGTCTGGGGGAAGGCGAGTTTGTGTGGGTGTTGTTGACCGGAGAGGTCGGCGATAGTTGTGGGGATGTAGACCAGCCAGCGATTGCACAGCGGTAGCAGAGAGCGACAAGGAGAGAGATGCAAATTGGCTCAATGTGGGGAATCTGGGTTCGGAAAGAAGATGCAAAAAGAAAGTAGGGCTGCGCGCGGAGATTTGAGATGGCGCGGAGCTGGCCGACTACGACGAAATGATGCAATTCCGCGGTTTCCCATGGATGTATGTACATATGGTGGTGGCTGGGCCCAATAATGGGGAGGCTGCCAACTCAACACCAGCAACCGCAACCGCAACCGCAACCAACCGGCTGTCGACACAACACCATGCCTCTACCAGTTCTCGGACATTTCTTCTTACAAAAGACTGGCATCCCCCTGGTAGTTGGTAGCTCTGCGATTGTTCATTGTCTTGTTGGCGTAATGCGATGGGCAATGCGGAGCATCAACAAAAGCTCCGCGGGGTTGCGCGTGCGCCCATAGCACCTGCTCCTTTCGAGCCTCTGCCTCGTACCTGGCTCCCTCAACCCCCGAGTTCTGCCAACGGCAACTGATTTCAACATTCTTTCCTGGCCCCCTCACCGCACGTTGACCTGCTGCCACTACTACTCTACTTACCTACTGCAACCCGGCCAGTGCCGCCGGCGTTGCGTGCTGAAGCCATAGCAGGCGGCTTGTCGCGGCCTCACGTGATCTGTCGCTCGCTAACAAGCCAACCACATAACCACATAGGCCATAGCAGTCCTCGCAACATGTGATTCCTTGCCAGCCTCGGCGCTCTCAAAGTCGACCCAGTCCCCCTCAGCCTTGGAAATTCCCTATTCCTTTCACAATGTCTTTCCCCGCCTCGGCCGCATGGTAACGAACTGGGTGTGGGCCGGTCTTCCATCACAACAGTCCAGTTCTTGTCTGTCAGGCCAGAAGAGGTCAAGGTGGGTACTCAAATACATCGGTCGCAAAGGTGACAACCCACGAGTATGTAAGAACTTGTGCATGACACCCGGCAAGCCATACACCAGGGCACATCAACTTCAGCATACATACATACATCCTCATTCTCGGCTGGTTACAATATGGATTCCGACCCAGTATCATAGCCTACGTCGGAGAAGCTTGTTTAATCTCGTTTCCGCGCGCCAAGCACGCCGTGTACTCGCCCTTCGTCTCTTCGTTTCATTTGCACGTATGGAAGCGATATGATCCTTTCAACCTGCTGTTCCCGATAACAGAGCTCTACCTTATGATGCAGGAGGAAAGACGCTAACGCGTAACGGCGTCACGTTGTGAGCCACGTCAAACCCAAGCATGGACTGACCGAACGACTAATGCCAGCAAATGTTCCTGCGAGTTGTAGTCTAGACTTCCAAAAAGAACCGTCGTGTTTCCTTCTGCGGTAACCGGCCCTTTCCACCGCAAAGCGAGCTTGGAATGCTACGCCGTTAACTACATGCTTCGCGCAAGACACGCACACCAACTTCGAGTTTTTCAGAATAGGTGTAATTTTAGCGAAATATATACAAATCCATCCCAAAAAATCGATTGCAACTAGTGCCA
>JALPSE010000229.1:15673-37057 GCA_030558545.1 Bipolaris gigantea | reverse complement strand
AAAAAAAAAATGTACCCCACCCGCTACCCGGTTACTACCCCCCAGACCACAACAACGACCGCGACGTCGGAGGCAGTGGGTGGGGAGGCGACATCCGCCACGTGGTGCACGGATCTGAGTCACTCTTTGGTAATCAAGCACCAGCGTGTTGTCATGCCATGCTAGCCTCCACACTCCACCTATAACCCAGGATTCATGCTCCCGTCAGCTCCCCATGCCACACGGGTTCGCTTGCTAGGTGCGGGTGCCATGCGGGCCCATTCCCCCCTCCCCCCGCTTCCTTTCGGCAGCGTTGTAAGCACGGCTGTGGTTACTCATCAGCGGGTTGTCACTTGCGACTTCAACGTGGTTGGTGCGGGTATATGTGTGCGTGGCTCCACGCAAAAGATTGTGCGCGGAGGGCTTTAGTCGGGGATTGGCAATTGAGGATTCTGGGACTATGATGGAGACTAGGGGTAGGGATACCACCATGTACTATGCGCTTGTGCTGGATTGGGGTATTGATAAGTCGGGGGGTGCTTGGGGTGGGGAAGAGTAGTTTGCGAGTGGAACAGGAGATGGGATTTCAAAGGCCACATGGTATTCACCTGTTGTTATTTCGTCTGATGTATGCTGAGATGTCGGCACTTTTGTTCCCCGTCTAGTGGGTAACTTGCCGTTATCACCCTTCATTACGATCGCAGCTAGCAGCTAGAGCACCACGTACCCGATGCCGCAACCCACCTCCCTTCTTCTGGCTCCGTTTCAGGCTTCCAGCCCTGTTCCAATGGAACGTAGCCGAGGAACTATCAAAGGCGCGAAAAAGCTGAAGGTGCATTGGATTTGACAGGACAATGAGCCGTGATGGGTGGGTAGGAGTAAGCAGACTACCCAGTCAACAACCTTACCGCAAGATAGTACATAGCTTCCGCCCAAACACACACGCACACTTCCGAAATGCAAGCTGAGAAAAGGACATCGGTATTATCTTTTTGGGATCTCGTCAAACAATATACAAAAAGAAGCGTGCCCAACCGCCCTGACACGTTGAAGAAATTACAAAAAGGGGGCGTAAAAAAAGATCGAGTACGTAGCCTACGTATCGGAAGGAATATTCTCTCAACGCATCGCCCAGATCAGGCAGCCAAGCCATTGCTCGCCAAAAACTGCTGCATGACCCCATATCCTGCCGTAGCATTATAATGGAAATTAAGCCCGTGCCCCGTCTGGGGCTGCACATGTACCTTCACCCCGTCCTTCTTGCCGGGAAACGCCATATCCACCGCCTGAATCATATTCTCAGACTTCATCCCGGGAAGCTTGCCATGGCAGTTTCCGCCGCAAAACGGGACGTCTGTTTCGCCGGTGATGACCAGCACGGGGCCGGTAAAAGGGGACGAGGGCGGTGCGCTGCCAATGGTGAGCAGCTCGCCGGCCGTCACGGCTTGTTTTGTTGCTTCGCCGTGGAGGGCGAGGGCGACGTCGTAGTTGGAGGGGTGGAGGAAGGCGTACTGCAGCGCGGTGAGGCTGGAGTGTGTCATGTAGCCCGAAGGGTAGTTTAGCGACTGCACTGCCGTGGCGTTGTATCCGGTTACGAAATCGCCGAGTTCGGTTGTGGAGAGCATGTTCCATACGTCCTTGTCTGCGACATGTACACCGGCCAGGTTGAGTATCTTCTCGATGCCCGACGCGAGGTTCGAAGCGAGGGAGTACTGCGAAGCGAGGTTCCGAATGCCACTGTTTGAAGCGTTGCCGAAGCGGAATGGCTGGTTGAGGCGTGCGCTGTGCAGGTTCCAGCCGGCGACGACATAAGGGAGGAATTGGGGCGAGGCGGAGAAGCCGGTGAGGATGAGGCCGTCGGTGTTTGAGGGATATTTGGCAGAGAGCCAGTAGGAGAGGATGGAGCCGAAGGAGTGGCCGACGTGGATGACTTTTTGGAAAGGGCGGCCGATGGCGCAGATGGTGCCGTTGCGGAGTTGCAGGGTGAGCGAGTTGAGGGCTTCGGTTGAGGCGTGGGCTTGGATTCTGGGCGCGGACTCGGGTTAGTGGGCTGGGTGTAAGAGGACTGCTACAGAAGGTTGCTTACTCGTTGAAAGGGTCTCCATGAGACGAATTTCCGATGCCCAGACGGTCAATGGCGAGTGTGCTGTATCCTGCTTCCAGGGCAACGTTGACGTAGCTGTAGTTGTAGTTGTCGTACTCCAAGTCCCAGTATGTCTTGTCGAAGCCGACGCCGTGAGTCAGTACCTGAATGGTATCACTGCTTCCGCCATCGGGCTCGCAGTATTGAGCAGATATGTTGAAGGTCTTTTCCACCGTCTGGTATCCCTCGAGCAACTCTGCACTATAGTTGCTCTGGAACTTGGCGAGCCGAGTTGCAAATTCGCCCACGTCCACATTGCTCTCAAGCGACACCTCTCGAAACTTTCCTTGTCGGGAGACGATGGGCGTCTCGATGATGACGTTGGTGCAGTTCCGGGCTGTCGCAAGGCCAACAAGGGCGAGAGGCAGCAGTGCCTTGATAGTGATCATCTCTGCAACGATTAAAAATTACTCTTTTTTGCCTGTCGAGTGAATGCCTCAAAAGCTGTGGGAGTCCGCAAGGTATAAGTAGTCCCTAGCCGTGAGACTTTCCAAATACTGCTTTTAGTCTTCCTTCTAACGAGTGTGAATGGCTACGCCATTCACACTGGAAACGATGGCTTCCAGCTAGCTGCACTGTCCTGCCGTCGATCGACAACATCATTACACGCTACATTTGCTCATTCCAGTGCCCATTTGATACCCAGTACTTTAGTCCCGGGAGGGTTGTCGATCCGGGTTCACGCCATGCAACCGATGATGAGCTGCATGTTCTTGGTAGGCTACCCCGATGAGCATTCCACATGCTCAACTAAGTCTTAACTCAGAAGCGGGCAACATACTATCTCATGTGGTAACATTGCAAGGAAACCCAAAAAAACTCGATCGCAAGGCTGGTGTTCCTAAATCCGACGTAGGAGGTTCGTGGCACCATCGGCTTGATCGGGGCCGTAAAACTGAACCGCTACCAAAAGAATACTAACACCATCTCATTTGAGACGAACCCTTCTTGGGGCAGCAGTTGTTGTATGCAGGTGCACTGTTCTCCTGTAACATGCATCAACGCGGGTCGTCCTGACTGCGAGAGAAACAGGGGCATTGTCCCATACGTTTACGCTTAGCAAATTGCAACCACACGTCATTAGGTTTGTAAGTGTTGCTTTTTCCGTATTCTTTCAGTCCTTCGATTTGGAATTGTCGTTGGTTGTACTGGGATGTGTGGTTATGGTGGTGACTGAGGTTGGGCACGGTATCAGCATAGCAGCAATGACCACGATGTAAGGACCAATTGTTATCTGTTTCTGTTGAGCGTAGTCTTCTTATTCGCCAGTTGGATGCCGATCAGCTACCGGAACCTGAAATCTGGAATGTCCTGGCAGAATGTGTCTAGCTTGCCATCCAAAGCAAATATCCTCCCGCCAGACGTCACCGCCCCTAGATGTCCGGCAGATACCGATCCGTCAACGTTGGTAACAGAGGCTTTTCCTGCTTCTACGAAATTACCCGTCGGACTTGGCGGCATGCCAAATGGTTCGTTGGAAGTATATATATGTTGATTCGTAAGAATGGCGGTCTTTAGATGATGTTAAATATATCTCCGTAGACGCGGACTGTTGATCGACACGGAAATAGGAGATGCCGTGAATAGGCCAGCCCCCTGATGAAAAAGACTATAGTTCTAGAGCGTCGGGCAGGAATAACCAAAACTTGAATACTAATCACACGTCTCTCGCCCCTGACTAGATAATGTCATCATCAGTTGACATTGCTTCTTCCAATCGATGAATGGAAGACATGGGGGTGAGCGCAAGCACTGGCCTCCGCGGGTTACGGCCTCGTATCCTAGTGTAGTATTGAGGCTGAGTACCTGCATACATACATTCGTGCTCTTACACTGAACAATGTGCAATGGCTGGCGTAGCGTATAAGTGGTAGGATTGGCCTGTTGTTGGGCTTTGTAGGCTTCTGTAGTTGTGTCGAGAAGTTATCAATACGATGGACCGGGGAACAGTTCAATCAACTTACCATCTTAAGTATCTGCTTGCTTCGCTCATATGTATACTACGCTAATAGCAGGTTAGTTACGGGCTCATCGAGCTGTTACTGTGGGTAAACAAACCTCGGCAACTTCGCGCACCCCACTCACGTCGATCTCCCGTCATATATCTGGCAGTCACATTATGCGCGCAGTGTGCGCTTCCCTAATAAAGAGTTATCAACCGACGTAGGCTCAAGTGAAGCCTCTTTGGTCTTTGGTTTTCGCTTATGATGAAGGCCATCCATATTGAGGAATTTGTCACAGTTAGTTGCCAACGGAAATACGTGATGCTCTCAGTCTAACATCAGACGTGCAGAATATCGCAGACCTCAGGCCTCGCTCCATTCCCAGTCCGGGGCGTAAAAATCAAGGGGATATCCATATAAAGATTACGCATTCAGCCGTAACGCATGTCGACCTTCTTTACGCCCAAGGTCTACATCAGAATAACCGACGTCATGTTAAGCCTCCGTTTGTGCTAGGCACCGAGTTCTCGGGTATCGTCATATCCAGTCCTCCGAAATCATCTTTCAAGCCTGGTGTTCGCGTATTTGGAGGCGGGCTAGGTGCTTATGCCGAGGAAATCTGGGCCTCTGAAGAAGCGATACGCCATGTACCGGAGCAATGGACGAACGCCGAGGCATGTGCAGTAGGTGGTAGTGGAGCAGTAAGCTACGGCGCATTGCTAGACGTTTGCAAAGTCAAAGCTGGAGAGACTGTACTCGTGCTGGGTGCGAGTGGGGGTCTCGGGGTCATGGCGGTACAGATTGCAAAAGCTATTGGCGCAAAGGTCATTGCTGTGGTTGGTGACGAAGAGAAAGCTACCATGGTTAGGAACATTGGCGCGGATGCTGTTGTTGACTACCATGATGAGAAGTGGGAAGACCGTATCAAACAACTCACAACAGACGGCGAGGGCGTAGATGTAGTGTACGATAGCATTGGCGCTGTGGAGAGTGGAGTCAAGTGTTTGAAGTACCGCGGCCGTCTGGTGATTGTGGGGTTTGCAGCAAGGAACGGAAACATTGAGAACATCCGTGCAAATCGCATTCTTCTCAAGTCAATAGCGGTGCATGGCTATGTAAGTCATTTGGTCAATTGTATATTGCTTGGCTTGTTACACCTGCTCACAACGTACAGCGATTTGGCGAAGATGGGCGACGGGATCCACAGAGGACAAAGGATGTATGGGATGGCTTCGTACGCTTGGTTGACGCAGGGAGTATACGACCGGTACTTTACAAAGAGAACTATAATGGGTTGGAAACAGTGGGTAGGGCGCTGGAGGATGTGAGGGCGCACAAGGCCTGGGGAAGAGCAGTGGTGAGAGTATGTGAGCACGAGGACAAGGCGAGGCTGTGATCGCATCTCATGCCATTCCAGTGGAGTGTTTCAAGAACCGTATCCGACGGGCATAGTGAGCGAATAGCGGTCACACTTTTGCCCTCCCTTGAGGCGTACCAAAGGCGCCAAGCAAACGCGTTGGGGATGGAGCTGGAGGCTGTGCGCACGGCCCCTTGCGGCGCGCCAGGCCAGCATAGCGCGGTTTCTCTGGGCGCACCTCCTCCGAGTTTCCAAGTCTCAAACAAAGCCCATTGCCGTCGACGCTCGCCGTCTTCTCTCTTTTTCCCTTCTCTTCTTCCTCCACTTCGCCCATAGTGCGCTGACTTGACAGCTTAATCAGCCAGCGGCACCGTCTCTACGTCTGCTTAATCACCGCGGCTGCATTGCTGAGCTTTGCGACAACCCCCGTACAGACGTTCTTCCATCACTTCACATTTTCCCACCGCCATGGCGTCGTACGGAAGCGACCCAGAGGACGACGAGGAGGATTTCAATCCCGCGCCCGAAATTGACGAGGACGACGTCGCTCCTCGCGGCAACGCCTCGCGCAGACCCGCCGCTGAAGAAGATGATGATGAAGGCGATGGGATCAACATGACAGGCAACGACGACGAAGGTGGCGGCATAGACGTCGACGATGACGACGACGAGGATGACGACGAAGATGACGATGAGGACGAAGAAGACGAGGACGACGAAGATGTTGTCGTATGTCTTATGAGGCAATGCCCCCCGACGTTCCAACAGCTAACATTTCCCAGGCCCGACCTGCTAAACGGAGAAAGAAGGCGAGGCGCAACATGTTCATTGATGTCGAGGCCGAAGTCGACGAGGACGAAGAGGAAGAGGAAGAGGGTGACGACGAAGGTGTCGATGAAGTGCACCCCGATGACCTCCTCGAGCCCACGGGCGCCGACCTCGATGACCGCCACCACCGCGAGCTGGACATGCGCCGTGAGGTCAACGCTCAAAGGGACGTCGAAGAGATCGCCAAGGAGTTCGACGAAAAGTACAGGCGGAGGGAAATGCAGAGCGCCCGTCGCGGTGGTGCAGGCGCTGTACCTTTGGCGCTGCCCACGGTTGACGATCCGTCCATTTGGGGTTGCAAGTGCCGGCCTGGGAAGGAACGCGAGATCATCATGGCGATCCAAAAGCGGCTTGACGACAAGATTCGCACCGGCCAGCCAGTGCAGGTCTACTCGGCCTTTGAACGGGGCCCTACAGGACCACAGTCTGGATTCCTCTATGTTGAAGCCGACTCGAAGCAGGCTGTAGTAGAGCTTATTGAGGGTATCCAGAATGTCTTCATGGGCTCTGGCCAGTTCTCAATCCCGCCGAAGGAGCGCCCGGATCTCCTCCGAAAGAAGAAGCGTGCGCCATTGGAGGTCGGAAAGTTTGTGCGCATGCTGCGGCCACCCACATACAAGGGCGATCTTGCAAAGGTTGTCGAAGTCTCGACCAACGGTCTCGACTGTGTCGTACAACTCGTCCCACGTCTGGACTATGGTCTCAACGACGATGCAAACGCTGCAGACAACAAGCGCAAGCGAGGCTTCTTCGGACGACAAACCGAGCGCCCCCCTGCGAAACTGTTCAACGAAGCTGAGGCGAAGAAGCGACACATGAAGCATCTCAGCATGACCGGGTCGGGCAACCAGAGGGCATACACATACAAGGGCGAAGACTACCAGAATGGCTTCCTCATCAAGGAAGTCAAGGTCAACTGGGTCAGCACCGAGAAAGTCAACCCCAAGATGGAGGAGCTGCAGTTCTTCTCGGTTCAGAATGCTGATGGTACCGAGACGATGGATCTCCTAGCTGTCCAGGCTGCGCAAAAGGCCGCCGACTCGGGATCTGCTTTTGCCGCCGGCGATAACGTCGAGATCTACACTGGTGAACAAAAGGGCATTCGCGGTACGACTGTCACTGTAATAGGCGACATTGTAACGCTGCGAGTGAGCGAGGGCGACCTGAGGGGCAGAAGGATCGACGCTCCTGTCAAGACACTGCGAAAGTTGTTCCGCGATGGTGACCACGTCAAAGTCATTGGTGGAAGCAAATACGTCGATGAAGTCGGTCTCGTCACCAGAATCAAGGACGACAAGATCACGCTGCTCTGCGACTCGACACAGCAGGAAATCACCGTCTTTAGCAAGGACCTGAAGCGTGCTGCGGACTCGGCAAACGTTGGCGCCGACTCCAACTTTGACCTCTACGACTTTGTACAGATTGAGTAAGTCGTAATCTGAGACTGATGGGATATTCAACTAACATGTCATAGCGCTTCCACCATTGGTTGCGTTGTTCGTGTCGACCGCGAAGTTCTGCGAATTGTCGATCAACAAGGGGATGTTCGTACACTCCTCCATACCCAAGTCTCACAGATTGTTGGTCGAAACAAACACGCAGTAGCGACGGATCGCGATGGATCTGAAATCAGACATGAAGACGACGTCAAGGAGCATGGCGGTGAAGGGCGACAAGGCAAGGTTCTGTACATCCACAGGGGTACGCTCTTTGTCCGAAACCGTGAACTTGTCGAGAATCAGGGCATCTTTGTGGTGCGCAGCAACAACGTCGTCACCATGGCGGCAAAGAGCGGTCGTGCTCAAGCGCAAGGTCCTGATTTAAGTGGTATCAACCCTGCTGTCAATGCAGGCGCAAACGGGAACGCGAATGCCATGCCACCACCACGAGCTTCCTTCGGCCGTGACAAGCTGATTGGCAAGACTGTGACGATCCGCAAGGGCGCTTACAAGGGTCTTCTCGGAATTGTCAAGGATACGATGAACGACGAAGCGCGTATTGAGTTGCACACCAAGAACAAGCAAGTTTCTGTGAAGAAGGAGCTTCTCACAGTCAAGGATCCCATTACCGGTGCCAGCGTGGACATTGGCGGCAAGTTCCCCAACCGTTCGCGCGGTGGGTACTCGGGCGGTCAGACAAGCTATGGCGGCGGCGGCGGTGGTGCATCTGGTGGGCGAACTCCTGGATGGGGCACCTCTGGTGGTGGTCGTACGCCGGGCTGGGGAGGCAGTGGCAGCGGAGGAGCTGGTGGCCGCACACCAGGCTGGGGAGGTAGCGGAGGCGCTGG
Organism: Bipolaris gigantea; assembly: GCA_030558545.1. Lineage (NCBI taxonomy): Eukaryota > Fungi > Ascomycota > Dothideomycetes > Pleosporales > Pleosporaceae > Bipolaris > Bipolaris gigantea. The sequence continues at coordinate 28,520 of JALPSE010000229.1, read as the reverse complement.
TGGGCGAACGCCGGGCTGGGGTGGAGACGGCGGACGCACAGCCTATGGCGGAGGAGACGGTTCACGAACTGCTTATAGTGGTGGTGATGGCTCTCGAACAGCATACGGTGGCGCAACTGCCTATGGCGGTGCGACATCGTATGGTGGAGGAACGGCGTATGGTGGCAACGATGGCAACCGTACATCATATGGTGGCTTCAGTTCGGGCGGGCGAACACCGGCATGGGGTGGATCATCTGGCAATGCCGCCTCGAAGTCGGGAGGTCTGTCTGCTCCTACGCCTGGGGCATACAACGCCCCTACTCCAGGTGCGTATGCCGCTCCCACACCTGGCGGATACGGTGCATACTCTGCACCTACACCGGGTGGCCCGCCGATGGACGCTCCTACGCCGGGCAACTACTCTGCGCCGACACCAGGAGATAGCTCTGGTGGCCGATACGGTGCTGCCACCGCACCCACGCCGGGTGGTTGGGACGTTGCAACGCCAGCACCAAGTGGTGAACCAGGATATGATTAGGGTGGTGAATTTGTGACATCTTGGCTGGTTATTTCTAAAACGAGGGGTTTACGCAAAATTGTAGGGCGTGTGCTTTTTTATTTGCCCCAAGCATGTGCCCTCGCTCTTTTTGCCGAATCTTGGGATTTGTTAGTTGCATTTCTGGAGTCATAGAGTAGGACAGCACAAGTCTCGAGTCGAATCAAATGACGTTGTTCCGTGATACACACAAATGCATGGTTGTATTGATGTATGCACTGGGTCGTGGTAGCTGTAGTGTGATTGGCAAGCCTGCGACATGCAAATGTTGCTGCTTCGGGATGGCTGCCAAGGCGTCAGACAGGATTGGGTCCCATGATACCAGCACTCGACCATGTGTTTATTTTTAGGACTTGGTAGCAGTTCCAGACTCCTTTTACACCACCCACAATGCTGCAGACTCGCTGGAGAAGAAGGGGTTTTTCTGGGCCGGCTCATGGCCCAGTGTCTGGAGCCCCACACTAGGCCGCGGCAATGACGTGCGATGGGCCGAAAGATAGTTCTAGCACGATGCATCTAGCCCAACAAGCACGGCACGATTGTCACGAGTGACGCGTTCCTCGTACCTGACGCTCTTTAGTGGAGAGTCCCCCTTTGCCAGCAGGGCTTTTCTCTTTTTTCCCCCGCCTCGACCGTAGTAGATACTGCTGCATTACATGCATGCCGCACATACATCCCCCACCGCAGTCTGCTTCCAGGGTACCCAACTTCATACACTCGCTTAAGGGGAGGGTCCAACTATGATCGCGGAGAGACGCCAAAACGCAGGGAGCAGTCTTGATAGGTTCATAGATCTGATCTCAGATCCTTTTCAGTCTCAGGTAAATATCCAGCCAGCACAAACGCGACGTCGCCAGCACCACACTCACCCCGCCACAGGTTCAAGAGACGTCTATCTACGCCGCCATCGTATATTCCTTTGCCGTATCGGGCCTGTTAGTCCTCACATTCTGCTTCCTCCGACCGCGCAATTCGAGAGTATACGCCCCACGAGCCAAACATGCAGACGAGAAGCACCGGCCGCTACCGCTGGGCAACAAGCCATTAAGCTGGCTGTCTGCCGTCCGGAATGTCCGCGAACAAGACTTGGTGGATAAAATCGGGCTCGATGCTGTCATATTCCTGAGGTTCATGCGCATGATTCGAAATGTATTTTTCGTATTGACCGTTGTCGGCTGTCTGATACTCATCCCCGTCAACGTTGTTGGAGGATCGCCCTTCTACAAGCAGTGGAGTTCGATTTCGACATTGATGAAATTCACACCACAATATATTTTCGGAAGGAAATTCTGGGCCTATGTTGCTTTCGCATACATGATTCAGGGCACCGTGTGCTTCTTTCTATGGAGAAATTATGGTGCTGTTCTGAAGCTCCGACGTGCATACTTCAACACGGAAGAGTACAAGTCTAGTCTGCACGCCAGGACACTTTTGGTACGTATGACAAAAACTAGCAATCGCATTTATGCTGACTTGCAAAAGCTCACACACGTTCCGCAATCCTATCGAACTGACGCCGGACTCGTCAAACTCATCGAGCAAGCAAAGCCAATCGACAGCATTCCTCGGACAGTCATAGGGCGAAACGTAAAGGATTTACCAAAATTGATCGAAGACCATGACCAGACGGTTCGAGACCTCGAGAAGCATCTCGCCAAGTACCTATCCAACCCGAACAGACTACCCGCGAGACGACCGACTTGTAAACCAGCGAAAGATGAGCAAGGGATTTACGGCAAGGGCGAAGTGGACGCAATCGACTACCTCACCGAGCGTATCACAAGATTGGAGGCAACAATAAAGGAAGTGAGAGAAACGGTGGATATGCGTAACCCTATGCCTTATGGGTTCGCGTCCTACGAACACATCGAAGACGCCCACGCAGTCGCTTTTGCTTGCAGGAAGAAAGGGCCTGAAGGATGCGATGTCTACCTTGCTCCAAAACCACACGATTTACTATGGCAAAATCTTGCCATGTCACGAAGAACCCGGACGATACGTGCGTTTTGGGATGGTCTGTGGATCGTAGTATTTACCGTCGCCTTTATCGTACCCAACATGCTCACATCGATTTTCTTGTCCGACTTTTCACATCTCGGATTGGTTTGGCCTACTTTTCAGGCAAACCTCTCTGCTCACCCGACAAGTTGGGCCATTGCTCAAGGTATTTTGGCACCGCTGGTACAAACTCTCATGTACATGGGGGTCCCCGTAGTCTTTCGTCGCCTGTTCACGCATTCTGGCGATGTTTCAAAAACATCTCGAGAACGGCATGTCACGGCCCGGCTATACTCGTTTTTCGTTTTCAACAACCTCCTCGTTTTCTCGGTATTCGGGTCAACTTGGCGCTTTGTGGCGGCAGTCATCGCAGCTAAAGACCAAGGGGTATGGGATGCGATACGAGATAATCACTTCTTCGCGAAGATCATGTCGGGGCTGTGTAATGTGTCCACATTTTGGCTTACTTGGCAGATGCAGCGCAATCTCGGTGCGGCAATCGATCTTTCACAAGCATGGGTGTTACTCTGGAGCTGGATCCAGCGCAAGTGCTTCTCACCAACCCCACGAGAACTCATCGAGCTTAGTGCACCGCAGCCATTTCCCTATGCCGACTACTACAACAACTATCTCTTTGTGACTACCGTTGGGTTGTGCATGGGTGTGCTCCAACCGGTCATATTTCCAGTTACGGCATTCTACCTCGCCATGGACTGCGTATTCAAGAAGTACCTACTTCAATACGTCTTCATTACCAAGACCGAGTCCGGGGGCAGATTCTGGCGCCTTCTTGTCAACCGCACGCTCTTCGCCGTAGCTCTCGCCAACGCTGTGATTGCCTTGGTGGTTGGCGCCAACGGAATCGGGTCGATCGATCTCATCTCTCTTCAGGCGGGCACGGGTAACATGCTCTTCGCCATGGTCCCTCTTCCATTTCTCCTACTTGGGTTCAAGTGGTATTGCAAACGAAGCTTTGATGAAAAGCTGTCGTATTTCTCTACACGGCCCTTCTCGGATGCCGAAGCCACACATGTCACTGAAGATCGCAAGCAAAGAAAGACAAACAGACTCCTGACCCGTTTTGGTCATCCGGCGCTCTACAAGAAGCTACTGACGCCCATGGTGCATGCTAAATCACAGCACTTGCTCAAAGAAGTATACAGCAGTCGCTCCGGCACAGGCCGCGCCATGTTTGATGCGGCGCAACGTCGCTCGATCGACCGCGCCATGCCCGCCACACCTGGCTACGAGCGCTTTGGCGATTTCATCATGATGGAGATGGACTCGGAGGAGCCAGGCAAACAGACGGCCAGCGCCGATATCCCCCACGTAGAAATTGTGGCTGAATCTGAGCTCGACTTTGAAAACTTCAAGAAGCGCGCCGAGTTCCGCGATGCTTTTGGTGGCGATGGCGAGTTGTACGGAAGGCCCGAAGACGCCTCACGCCCGGGCACCCCTTCTACCTTTACCACATTTACGGAAATGGGGCCTTATGGCCGGCATCGGGATTCTGCACCCGCATCGCCGTCATCAAGCCGCACGCGTCTTGGTGATGGCAATGATTTTGAGCAGGGAACGTCGTATGCCAGGGGCTACCAGCGGCCATCGCGACCGCCGGCAGAGGAGGGCTACGACTATGAGGATGTGGGTGACGATGCTGACATGTCGCCGGCAACGCCGTTGCCTACTGGCGCAATGCTGCGTGGTGTGCACAGCCGTCAGCCTCTTGTTGGCACCGCTGAGAACAGATACAGCAACGAGAGCAACAACCACGCGCCGGGTCATCATGGTCTTGGTGCGGCTCGTGCTGCTGCGCATGAAGATAGTAGTTATGAGCGTTTTAGACACAAATGATGGTCGGGATTTTCTTACTCCATGTAATTTGAAGCATGAACCTATCCACACTACCAGCTAATAATACCGAAATTCAAGGCCATGACGCAGCGATTTGGGCGGCTTGGCGTCGTCGTTTTTTGCTTTACCCTCTGTGCAATTTCCCCTTGAATACGTGCTAGTAGTACCGTGAGTTCCAGCCAAGATGGAACTGCGCTAGCAGCTTAGCGCTGATGTGTCCCTTTCGCAGACTTAGGCCTTTACCATGGGGCGTTCAAAAGACGGATCCTACAGAGATACAATACGATGATACGCCATGTCAGCACCGGGGGGCCCGATATACATAGCTACAAGCTACCTATTTCCAGCCCCATCCTATCTTCTCTACCCGCTACCTCTACCCATTTACCACCTACTCACTTCACCCTAGCACGCACTCGACAGACGGCAGCTCATTCCATCGCACACGATGGAAACCAGCTGGTGGCACTAGGCTATGCAGCGCTACGCCTAGCCAAGTAGCTCCAAGCGGAGCAAAGTCGCTGGTTCGCTGCTATCAAGGTAGAGGCGACATGGTACCAGGTCCCAGCTGTGCTCTTCTCGATGCTACATCTGGTCGGCTGGCCTCGCGCTGGACAGGCGTGCCGCCTTGGCTGGAGCGCGCTCAGGGTACGGTGGAAAAGGGGCGTTTGTCGTGTCTGGGAAAGGTACGGACTTGTACCTGTCGAGTACGCGTGTGCGTTTGTTTGTGTGTGTGCCCCGTGTGGGTGAGCGACATGATAGTGTATACGCTGGGAAGCGGGGGGTTTACCATGGGGCGGTGCCCAGATATAAAGTTGTTGTAATCCTCGCCTGCTTGAGCGCCATCCGTCGGCTGGCTGGCTAGAGCCTGATTTTGTAGGGAGATTTGGCTTCTTTGGGTTGGGGTAGAGCGTGTTTGCCGACTCCGAAGCCCGGCCGAACGAAAACGGGATAGCGCTTGTATGTCAAACACTTGCGTACCCAGCATATATACATGGGGGTGGCTTAGCGAATGCCATGTTTTTTGGGCGACTTGGAGGGTTAGGGTAGATGTGTTTTAGAGGTAGGTTGGGCATCAGATATCATGGGTGAGGCCAACACACACACACACACACACACACACACACAAGCCTATCCGCTTTTCGTCAAGTTCTATGTACAGTGAGCTCCAGCCAAGATAGGACGCCTGTCTAGCGCGGGCTTAGTTAACTAATAATATTATCTAAAATAATACAGCTAGTACTTAGTAGAATAGCTTTAGCCTAAGTAGTAGCTAATAGACGACTTAGTATAGCTTAGTTATAATAAATCTTACTCTATTAGATATAGTATAATTACAGTCTAGCCTTACTAGCTATATTTATAATCTATAGTAGATAATATAATTAGTCTTAAGAGCTAGCTAAACTAGTTACGTAATATAAGCTAGCGCTAGAAAAGCTAGAGTTAGTATAAATTAGTAGAGTAAGGCTAAAAGTAGCTAGCTTCTTTTACTATACCTCTATTATATCTATATTTTTAATATCTATAGTAGACTTAGTCTAAAAAACTGACAAATCAGCGCTAGCTATTAGCGCTGTCCCATCTTGGCTGGAGTTCACTGTACAAGTATCGCCGAGCATCAGATGGATACGGAGAAGGAGGTAGGGTCAAGGGAACAATACTCCACGCGTGGTCAGTCTATTTCCTTTACCTTTCTCACCTCGCCGTCCTTGGGCACTGCTTACCCCCCCTTCCCCAAAGAAAAAAAAAAGTCTATGCAACACGCTCGGTGAGTTTTCCAGCATAACCCGCAAATGCAAAGTGATGTTCTGTCAGCACCCGTCGGCTGTGTGTGAAAACAGCATCTTACGCTTATAGGCAATCGTTAGCGTCAGCAAAAGCCTTGGTTGGATAGCCATCTTCTTCCGCCAGGATTACTACGGACAAAAAGAAAGTGTGGTAGGCGGGGTTGGGGCATTGTCCGTAGTCCGTTGGCTGGTGGCTTTTGTCTTGGTTGCCTTGCCCTGCGTCGGTGGTGCGGGTGGGAAATATAGATTGAGGCAATGCGCAATAGATTGGGTAGGTGTGCTTGCGTGGACGTATGTGCCAAGGCTTCCGGAGCATCGTGACATGGGGTCATGGGAAGGCGGGATGGAGGTGAGGTGAAGAATGTGTCGTGTTGATGATACTAGTACGTAGGGCGATGGAAACCGTGCGCTTGGGTAGTAAGCATGTGCGCGGCTGAAGTGCCCAAATGACCGGTCGCCTGGAAGTAGCGAAGACCAGCGGCTTGGTGCCTTCCGCATTACGCAGCTAATGCGCGCCATGGGCCATGTTCTAGTGGCTTCGCATCCAGAGTCTGCGATGTTCTAGTGCAACTTGGCTTACCAAATCACGGTGTTCGGGTGTTGGTGTTGCTTTGCAAGCAAAGCCCGCTTTAGGGGTCTAGTCGTGCGCATACCAACAACAAGCCCAGGGCGATGCGCTGAATCGTGCGAACAAGAGCGCAGTAGAGGAGGATTCGCAGATGCAATGCTTGTGCTTGGGATCCTTCGCCAAAGCCATGCCAAGACTTGATCGGAGTAAGACCGAATGCGAAAACGCATCGGAGGGCTTGGTATTTGTTTGGAAGGGGACCGGGGGACGGTGCGTCGGTATGTTTGTATCGTAGTGTATGCAGTAGGTAAGACGGAGGGAAACGTAGTGAGCTTGGTACGGTGGCTGTACGGAAGTCGCTCCCAAAAGTTCTCGCTAGGCCGGAGGAGCTTAGGTAGAAGTTCTTACTAGCGCTAAGTTAATTAGTCTAATATATTCTTAGCGTTAATCTATTTTATAGCTAACTTTAATAAAGCTGTAGATAGTAAATATACTAGTATTTTTAGTATTATAACGTAATTATAGCCTTAAATATAGATATTCTAACGCGCGTAGTTATTATTACTTTAAAGTATTAGTTATAGCAGCGCCGTAAACTACTAGATAAAGAGGATCTAAAGTATATAGATAATAGACTATATAATGCTAAGTTTAAAGCTAGATAAGAACTCGGTAATACTATAGTAGTATTACTAGCTACCCCTGTTAGCATGAACTTATAACCGAGCCTGGCGAGAACTTTTGGGAGCAACTTCTGTAATGCGATGGAAATTGGAGTCTAGTATGTAGGCGAGTACCTCCCTTGATTTTTTGAATGTTTTCATTCATTGTCTTTGCTTGGAGCGGAACGCGAACTGTTTGTATGATCTGCGATTGTGGAGAATAGTAAACGTCATTGTCGAACGATTCTTACACAAATAGGACATGTATTGAGGATCATTGACAGGGCCAGATAAGCATGGTTATTCCTGTAACATACGGCGGGGTGGAACGACTGGCGTGCTGGGCGGAGATGGGTGAAGACGGTGGGAGAGAGACACGGCAATCTAAGGAAACCGGCCAAGCGGTCAGCAGGATGAGGGAACGTCCAGGTAACTCTAGAGACTTCCGCTTGGCGTAATCAAGTTCCAGCAAACAAAGTCGAGAAACGGGTACGAGAGAGGCGGTTGGTTAATGCGTGGGGTCCGAGTCCAAGGCCGAGAGAGAAGGTGCGCAATCTGTATGCCGTCTTAGGGGTAGAGCTTTGGAGCAACGCAGAGCAAAGCCAAAGGGCCCAAGAAGGGCTATACTGATTTGGTGGGCAAGCTAAGAGCCGAAGATGGCATTGGACGTGGTTTGGCTGGACAAAAGGTCGTAATTGTTTCGAAACACGAGCCGGCATTGACGCATAGAAGAGGTAGAGAAAGCAACTAGCAGACACGGGCGAATGGATTCGCCTGTTTCTTGAGCAGAATGACTCGAAGAGAAGGCCAACAGCAAATGTGGAGGCGTCTAGTCGTCGTTGCGTCGTCACCTCGACTTGTCGTCGCCTCGTCTAGCTCGTGTGGCTTCCTATGGTGTTGCGTTTACTACATGTCTCGCATGCGAATTGCGCCTACCTTTACTACTTTCCTCGCACCGCAGAGGCATACGGGCAGATTGCTATGCGCCATATCCGATTCAAGCCAACCATGTCTGCCGGGGGGACGCTGCTTGACGCGACCATGGTGCTGACGGCAGAGAGCGGGATGCCATCCGCATTGAAGGCATCCTTCTCCCCTATTTTCGAGTCTCGCCATGCGCCCGGCTCATCGGACGACGGTGCGTAGCGGCCGATGGTTTTCGCTAGTCGATGGTGGGGTGAACGGCGTGGCTGGTCCGCGCAGTGTGGCGGCTGTCAGTCGGTGGGATCCGGGCGCCTTGCTGCCACCGGTATTTGGTGGCTGTGAGCATGAGCTAGCAACCAACACCTGCCACGGCCTCGCAGGCGTGGGGTCCAATACCTTTTAGTACATGTATGCGCTCCTTGGCAGCGGAGGTTGACACTTGCACCATGGCGGCCAAGCGCTGTGGCCAGGTGCTGAAGGGAGGAGGCGATGGGGCGGCAGATGGAAAATGACCTGTTTACCAGCAATCATCAGTTCATAACCCACATTACCAAGCCGCGTAGCGCTCCGCTGTAACGAGTCCTCTGTCTCCAGGTTTCTCCGCAGTAGACTGGGCCCTTGTCCATAACGGCGCGGGTTGGGACGATGGGATTGGCCGGCAAAGGGGGATGAGAGAGCAGCGATCTGTCGGCCTTGGGCACACATGTCCCGTTCGGCCTGACTGCCGCTCGCCGGCGTTCCCAACCATGGCGGCGGCGAAGGGGTGCGAGAGGGCAGACAGGCCAGCCCCCTGGCCACGGACGGGGTTTGGGTGTTTGGGGTAGGCCAGCACGATGTGATGCATTTGCGCACAAAACGTGGGAGCCAAGCCAAGCCGCCTAGACCGGGAATCTTGGCAGCCTGATTTCTGGCCAGAGATGAACCCTTTTCCCGCCAAGCCGTTTGAAGGGTCAAGGCGACTATGGGTTTCAGGCCCAGGAGGATGCCAGCGGCACAAGGCTAGGCCGGAGCTTGTCATGGGCATATTCCTCTGAAGTGGAGTGTGCACGAGGCAGACAGAGGGCATAACGATGCTTTGCGCGCTATTGCGGGGAACGGCTGGTAAGCAGCAGAAAAAAAAGAAAAGAAAAAGAGAGCAGCTCCTGTGCTCCCGGTTCGGTTATGGTATCTGCGCCGTCCGTCCCATCTGCCATCAGCACGGAGTCCCGCTGTCAGGACAAACGGCTGCGCGGTGATCCCACGGTTCTGGATACCACTACTCGCTAGTCGCCATGAGAAGCCAAGCCCTCTCCGCAAGACTCCCTTGTCAGCTAGCTGCCACCTGTGGCTGGCGTTGCCGTCTGAAACACAGCCTTGGACAAGCCCCCCTAAGCAACTGTCGCAAGACTTGGCCTCTTGGAGCGCATGTGGCTACGTACTAGACACAGGTCGTCGACTTGGCACTTGACCTGTCTCGGAGATTTTGCCCTCATAGCTGCCTGGTGGCAGAAATCCTGCGAAGACGTGCTAGAATATCGCCTCTTGTTATCCGACTTGGCCCAAGAGGAGCTTTCTTGGCTGGACAAACCCGTATCGAAGGATGCGTTACAGATTGGCATACGCCGGGCGTGAACGGAGCTGTGTGGGTGGCCGGCATCCAAGGCAAAACGCACAACTGGCACTTGGTGCCTGGAAACGCATGTCCAACATGCCCCTAATCCTTAAAATCAGATGTTTTTTGTGAGACTGACACACTGTTAGCCCGTTTGATCTGCGTCCACCCCTCTTTAGGAACCAGGCACGCTTCTTGACAAGCTTTTTGGCCTGAACCTCGCTTGCTTCACGGGCTTATTCCTCACTGCCCTATTCTCGATTCGTCACACACCTTGGGCAGCATGTTCCTATCACGCCCGAGTCCCTTGCGTAGGCTATCACTCCTGCCCGGACAGGGGAGCCTGCGCGCCTAGATCGTCAGCACTAAATTGTTCACCACATGCCGTATACTCTTGCGCCACCTGTACTTAAACAACTTGCAATCCGTATCTTTTGTCCAGCATAAAACAAACTCCACACTACACAGTCGATCACTCCTTTCTCTTGTCACCCTTTTACAGTACCTCAGTCTAGACTTGGTATTCCGTTTATCCACATAGCACACACACACACACACACATTCACTATGCTTCTCAAGACCGTCATCTTCGCTACCACTGCTTCGGCAACCTGCCTTCACGGCCTATCCATGTTCAAGCGCGCCGAGGGCGCTGAGATTGGCACGTTTGGTTATGGTCCTGCCAACGGTCCCTTCAATTGGGCCTCTCTCGCTCCCGAGAACGAGGCCTGCAAGACCGGCAAAAACCAGTCTCCCATCGACATTGGTAAGTCCTGCACGCTGACATCACCTCTCAACCGCCTTTTACTAACACTCCGCCCTCAGATGCCACAATTGCCAAGGCTGCCGCTAAGCCCCAGATCTCTGTTCCCAAGGTCAATGAGGTCCTCTTCGAGAACTTGGGCACGACCATTGAGGTCGTAGCCAACGGCACTACCACCATCGGCAATGACACCTTCCAGCTTGCCCAATTCCACATGCACACTCCGTCCGAGCACCACGTCCTCGGCGAGTACTACCCTCTCGAGGTCCACATGGTCCACCAGGGTGTGGCCGACAACACCAAGCTGGCCGTCGTTGCCCTCATGTTCGAAGTCTCCGCTGGAAGGTCCTCTTCCATCATCTCCTCCCTCTCTTCTTCCCTCTCTAAGATCGCCACCCCCGGAAGCACCACCATGATCAAGGGCGGCATCGACTACCGCGACGTCCTCTCCACCATTGAGAGGTCCGATGTCCTCACCTACTCTGGCTCCCTTACCACCCCTCCTTGCGCCGAGGGTGTCACCTTCATGATCGTCAAGCAGCCCCTTGCCATCAGCGTCGCCGACTACACTGCCATCAAGAAGATTGTCAAGTTCAACTCCCGCTTCATCCAGAACACCCTTGGCCAGGACAACATGCTCCAAGTCGGCACCGTCTCTGGTACCGCCAACGCCACCACCGCCGCCGCCCCTGCTGCTCCCGCCGTCTCCGAGGTATGTCCTTGAACAATTGCACATTTGTTTGCCTGTAAGACAAACCTCCCTTCCTCCCATCTTTCTCCTTCATTCTTGTATCTAAAATAGCACGTTCCTGACATTCCTTCCTTCTCAGCAAACAACTGAGACCAAGCTCGCAACCGGCGCCTACAAAGCCGACATCCACATCGCTCTTAACATGCCCAACATGCGAGTATGTTTGCTCTTTTGTTTTTTGCCTTTACCACTATTGCCACCATAATTCAGACAAACAGTGTGCTGACTCATCAATCAACAGGGCTCCGTCCACGCCTAGCGCTCTGCCTAAGCGTTCCGCAAAATCATTTCTATAATCTCTATTTCTTTCCTTATCTCTCGGATTGCGGAGGCCGCCCTGTCCAACACAATTGACTTGGTCCTGGGACACGGGGAGTCCTTTTTTGCCCTTTACCTTTTTTTTTTCCTTCAAACACATCGTACACTGCGATTTTTCTTAACTCATCATGTAACTACTACGCATAGAGGGGAAAAATACACGGATGCTAACCTCCACCCATCGCCGCTGCCGCATCCGCAGCGCCAGATATGCACGCATTTACTCTTCTGCATATCCCCCCCCCCAAACCCCAACCCTCGCATCCTGTTTTTTGACGCTTGAAAACCGATGTTAGTGTGCTTCTTTTCCGAAGGATCAGCGTGCTTATCGCTTCTCCAACCTGTACATAGTATGATTTTTACGACGGATGAAAATGGAGATTCCACGCAACACTCTCTCTCTACCTCTTCACCGTGCCTCCTTCCCTCTTCCACATCCTGACCGTCCTACTCCACGCCCGCTACTCTAACCAGCCACCCTTGCGCACGCCAGCTTACTACCACTACTACGTTCATGCCACAAACCAGCCACAGCCACGCACCCGCCTTACCCTCCCCCCTCTGCACACAGATATAAAACACCCCCTCTACTGAAACCCACCCCCCCGGCACTATAGTCAGCAAGCTGTTACACCCGCCTACGCCCCTCCAGCCCTGATCCCCCAAAAAGCAAGTCGCCCACCCCAACATACACCGCCATCGTAACCACGTAACCTGGATGGACCGCCCAACGATGACAAATCTTGACTCCCACAGACCCCCTTCATCAACTCGGTCGAATAGACTCTTCCCTTCTCCCGCCGCCTCCCGTCGACAAGAACCGCCTACGCGCCTTTGCCACCCCGCCAGAAGCCGCAGCGGGCGGGATCGCAGGGTGGCGTGTTTGGGCGACGGAAAAGGGCTGGAATGACGAATAGGCGTTCAGCATACCACGTGCCTCTCCTCCTCCAACAACAAGTCTAAAAAAAGGGTGGTATCCGGTATCTGAAGAAGCAGGTCTTTGGTTGGGAAGACGGACCTGGCATCGGCGCCGTCGTGGTGGGGGAGGAAAGCGAATTTTCCGTCGGCGATGCTACTCGTCCAAGAGGGC
>JALPSE010000229.1:754-15576 GCA_030558545.1 Bipolaris gigantea | reverse complement strand
AACCCAAAAAAAAAAAAAAAAAAAAGCATGCACAATCGAGTGCTGCATACACTCCAAAATCCAAGTCTCAGAATACGCTTCTTTTCAGCAACCTTCTATCGCGGCTTCCAGAGGCCATTCTCGGTAACAAGGGCAATACCAGAGCCCCATCTATGGATATCACAAAACAAGAAGAAAAAAAGAGCGGGGTTGGACGGCAAAAAAGGGCGGCATGTATAGAAAGGACGTTAGAGAGAAAAGTCTGGGCTCCATCCTATGCCTTTTCCTTCTTCTTCTCCTTCTCCTTCTTGTCATGATGATGCTTTCCGTGCTTCTCATCCTTTGCATCCTTCTTCGCTGCCGCCTCGGCCATGAGCTGCTCAAACGCCATGAAGTCGCCCTCTTCCTCGGGATCGCGCTCAGCCTGTTGGAAGGGAAAAAGGGTTAGTTTTGCTCGAATGCGAACCAGGACAAAAGCAGCAAAAACATACCTTCTGGAACATCTCTCCGATAATCATGAGAGCATGGGCGCGCTCCACGCGCTTCTCAAGCTTAATCTTCTTGTCGTTGAGTACAGCGTCGCACACATCGCGCAGCACGCTCTGAATCTCAAACTTGCTACCTCTCCATGCCGCGGCGAGAATCTTGCCAGTGACCTTCTTCTCGTACTCGGCCTTCTTCTCATCCGTCCATGCCTCGCCACCCTGCTCTTCCAGCTTCGCCATTTCTTCCATAGTCAGCTGCGCATCTATCGCAGCCGACATGGTCGACCACGTATCTTTGACAAGAGTGCCCTTGTCCTTGATGCGGGAGAAAAAGCCAGAGATGCCGAGGAATTTCTGAGACTTGAGGAATGAGGATGCCTTCATAGTGTACGTGGTTCCAATGGCGTGGAGTATTTCAATGCCAAACGACTCCATCTTGAGATTCTCAATCTCGAGATGAATCTTTTCCTTGAAAGCAGCAGTTACGTCAGTAGCCTTATCCGTCTCGGTCCATAATGAGATACGGTCAACAAGCTTCTTGGCAAGGTTATTAACACGTTCCTCACGGATCCTCTTTCGCTCCATTTCGTATGCTGCAAGCTCTTCCCGCTGCTCTTTGGTAAGACCAGCCTTCTTCTTTTGCTTTTCCCGCAGCTCCTTCTCTGCGTCAGTCATGCCTTCTGCCTCCATGCGTACCTCTTCATCAGACTTGTCCATGATAGCCGCGCGGATCGGAATGCCTCGTGTTGGTGGTGTGCTTGTCCGGGGTGGGAGCGGTGGGGCCGGTGTAGAAGTGGATGCACCGGCTGCGGGCGCTGGAGGTGCTTCTGCTTCTACATGAGGAGGCGGTACATGTGCCGTCTGCGCTCCTGTGTGCTCAGCGGCTGCTTCGGCCTCCTTGGCTGGTGTAGCGACACTTGGGCCTGTTGCGTCTGTGGCGGCAGTCGGGGGAGTAGCGCCAGTCCCTTCGGCCGTAGGTGCCTTTCCGGCTTCTGCCTTCTCAGCCTCAGCCTGAGCGGCAGCCTCAGCCTCCATCTCACGCTGCGAGATTTCCATAGTTTTGGTAAGGTCCTTCATTAACGATATTTCGCCGATCCTGCAAGTGTCAGCATCTCAGCTTGAACGAGACACTCCTGACAATGTGTCGCGGACTATGCCGCTTACCAGTCTACAAAGGCCTCTCCACCAAAGATCATGGTAAAGAACTCGGAGGGGTCCTCTACGACTTGTTAGCGTCCCGTACTCGCAGCGCTGAATGTATTTTCTTACCGAAACCGCTACTGGGCATAGCGCCTTCCTTGCCATGCTTATCGTATGCTGCGCGCAGCTGCTCGTCGCTGAGAATTTGGTATGCTTCACCAATCTGTCATACTGTGAGCCCCGCAATCCTTTTGCATTCTCGACCATTTCTGCTGGACGCTGCCCTTGCAGGCGATATACGCACTTGTTGGAATTTCGCGTGCGCCGTCTCATCTCCAGGATTCTTGTCTGTCCGAGAGTCAGTCACAGGTGCTGGAGACTGTAGTCGTTGCGCTGCGTACCCGGGTGCAGTTTGATCGCAAGCTTGCGGTAGGCCTTTTTGATTTCCAGTTCAGATGCAGTGGGCGGTACGCCGAGGGCGTCATAGTATGCGGTTTCTACTACCATGATTGCGAATACGCAGAGTGGAGGGGTAGGTGGTGGGCGGTTCAAAAGGAAATATGAGTAGAGCGCGCGTCGGCAGCCTGCATATGGCTGCCCGTGAAAATCACTGCACCGCCACAGCCGACGTCACCACTGTTAGGCCGTGTCATCCGCTCCTTGAACGCTCAACAAACCCACCTGACTCACGGTCTATTAATATGAGCGATAAGCCACACCGGCGTTTGCGCTGATTCGTGCATACAAACAGTATAGCAGCTACACGCCCACCTCACAAGACTGAGGCGCAACGAATCTTCGAGCACACCCTTCCTGATGCCCGCCCTCAGCATCAGCCTACGACGCCCTCTTCACAATGCTGACCGTCACTATGTGGCTCTCGCTCTCTTCCATCCCATAGTGAAAAGTGCGTCTATTCTCTTATTCGTAGATATGTCAGATACTAGAGTTTTACTATGCAAGCCCAGAACCCTTCACCCCATCGTGGGATACCCGCCATGGCCGTATGGTTCACATAAAGAACCTGATATCACCCTTCGCAATCCCATGCAGACGCCATGCTAGAAACTCGGTCCCTTACAACCGATAGTGAGATATTTTTTGGACCAAACAGTGAAAAAAAAAGTGTGGAAATGCAGTCCGAACGTGGAGTGCGTAATGCGTCCGCCGACAAAGGAGGATATTACAAGCACCAGCCGTGGTGCTGCATGCCTGGAGAGGTAGCCAAAGCTTTAGACGCTGAACTTGGCTTTTGCCCGAGTGCTACCGGCGTGAGCGGCATCGGTGTGTCCAGAGAATTCGACAACATCGTTGTCCTTGAGCTGTAGCGCCTGCTTGAATCGCCTGCCAATCTTGAGAAGGACCTCCTTGCCCTGCTCTTGGGTCCTTCCCTTGCCTCCATCGCCGGGGATAGCACGGCCGACGGAGCGCGTCCAGAGACCAATACGGTAGAAGCCTCGCCTAACGTTGACGACAACACCCATGACTTCGTTGTCGTCCTCATCCTCAAGGTTCTCGCCAATGGCGGCCAGCATGACGTGCAGCCAGAGCGCATCAATGTTGATTGCCTTCTTGTCCTTGAACTGGAAAGCCCATTTGCCACCGTGCTTGTTCTGTGAGTCTTCCCACTCGGGACGTACGCCCTTCTTGAAGAGGTGGTAATCCGACTTGAGTGCCAGGTCGGATGTTGGAGTAATGTTGTTCTGGAAGCCATGTTAGTTTCGTAGACTACGCCAGCGGCAGAAGATGGCTTACGTAGATGCCCCAGAACTCCTCAACCGAGTCAAACGAGATAACCTCCTTGAGCAGTTCGGCCCAGTTGTCGCCCTGCAATGGTTAGCGAGGATGCATCGGCTGGCATACACACGACGCTAGCGTACCTTGCCGCTCGGGGGCTTAGTGAACCACAGTGTCCATGTGTTCATGAGCGGATGCTTGACGTTGAAGTTTTCGGGGTCATGGAAGACAGTGCGGATCTCGCCTTCATTTGCTGCGTTGCTGCTGGATTGTTCGCCCTCTCCAGAGTTGCCAGTAGGCGAGATGGGAATCGTGTCGAGTGGAACCTGTTGGTTGCTGTTTGCGGATGCGGCGACTTCGGCCATTGTGTTGGTTTTTAGGATGTGTATGTGTGTGGGTGGTGGTTTGGAGAAAAGGTGGTTGCGGTTGCGGGGGGGGGGAATTTAAGAGGGTTCGTGGTGGGCGGAATAAGGTGAAGGCGGGCCTATGGCAGTCGCACCAAGTGATGGTACCGAGGCGGTCGCGGGAATGTGCAGCCTAAGGTACTGCTTGCGGAGAAGGAACAAGTCGGAATTAGCTGCTTGGGGCGGGCGTGTCTGTCTAGAAGAATAATATGCAGCGCAGTCGCACTTGGTGGGAGCCTTCTATCTAGCCTTGGCACGCTAGGCGCTCCCGTTTCAAACATGTCGCAAGCAGAGCGCCAGAGTCTCAGATGGCAGTTGGGAAGAAAAATAACTTTCGTTGTTCTTTGATCGACACCCGAACTTGTCTTCTCATGGCCATGGACGCGTTTATAAGGATAGCCTCGCCCCCAAGTGAAGTGCACGCTTGCAAAGACACGTCTTCAGCACACCCATGAGTACAAAAAAGTAGTATTATACCCTAAACCATCGTGCCAGGACTTCACGGATGACTTGTAATCCGGCCTCCATCGTCGTGCAAAATTAAAATTACTAGGATCCAACTCTATACCTGCCTTGACTCGTTCATAGTAGCTAATATAATTACATATAGACATAATGGCGAAATGTGGAAACCCTAGAAATCCTACAGTTCGCTCTTTTGCACAGTCTCCAAGACCTTGGTGACTTGCGCAGGTGCCGTGCTGGCTGCTCCGCCTAGAAGTTTGCCAATGTCTGTTTTGGCCTGAGACCAGGCAATGTCGAAGCGGGCGCCTGCGAGGTAAGCGATGAACAGCTACCAAAGGTTAGCAAAGCTCGAGTATTCCTAAACTGGAGACATACCATGAGCGACGTCATGACAAGGACAGTTCCAATCACAGCAGCAACAACATAAATCAGGTCCCAGTTGGCCTCTGAATCCTCCTTCTGCTTCTTTACTGCTTCTTCTATTGTGGCTGGTGCCTTTCGGTCGGGTGGAGGCTGTTGCGATGGGAATATCGACTCGATGAATTGCTCAATCTGGGCCTGGTTAGTGAAACCATCTTTGAGCCGACTTGACACGACACTCACCTTTCCCAATGTAATGCTGATCTTCAAGAAACTAGGGTCGTGTGGGTTATTCTTCTTCGCAATCTTGCGAGCATACCGCCTAAAAACTTCACAGACAAGCTGCAAGTTCTGTGTAGATTCAACCATCAACTGGCAAGCTTCGCCCTTGGTAATCTTGACGTTCTTCTGGAAAAGATCGTAGTTCTGGAAACAGGCTTCCAGAGTCGCAATGGCCATGGACTGGGGGATGGCGCAAAAGTTGAACACACTCTGCTCTCGGAGACCAGCGAGATAGTACAAGCAGTCGTCGGCACGGGTCAGCGCCGTCAGAATCATTTCTGAACTAGCGTTCAATGCCTTGTCTCTGTTTTCCGGCTTGAACAGGTCCTCGAAGTTGTCCACATACTTGGACCAGATCTCCTTGGGCCAGAACCGGCGGCCGTCGTCAAAGTCCTCCTTGATGTCACGGGTGATGTTGACCTGCTGGAGGAGCTGGCCCATGGACTCCATGAGTTCCGGCCTCTTGAGTAGGGCGGCATTTGCCAATCCCGCCTCGACAAAAAGGCGCGTGCATCCCTCACCAACCAGGCCTGCAACGTAGTGGCAGTACAGCTCGTATTCTTTGATCGTTTTGACTCCAGCATTGAACTCGGCGTTGTTGGCGTAGTCTGCCATTCCGTTGCCCATGCGCCTGGTGATGTCCTTGATGATGTCCTTGTAGGCGGGGTTGATCTTTTTGTACTCCTCAATGACCACGTTGAACTCGACCAGAAGCTGCCTGTCCTTCTCGTTGGGACCGTTTTCCGTAAACGTCCAGCCATCCTGTTCGAGGAAATCCTGGAAGTTGCGCAGAAGAGGCTCCTTCTTGGCCAAGGGGATGGTCATGTCATCCTCTATCGTGTCGAGACCACGCAGGACGAGGTAGAAGACTGTGACGGGCACGACAAGATCAGGGTGCAACTCGAGGATGACGGCGGCAAAACTACGGCTTGTTTTGTTGAGGAAGTGGTAGCATCGCTTTATGGACTCGGGCTCCTTTGATTCGTCGCGCTCGTGTACTGGATTGTGCCATACTTTCCTAGGAGGACATTAGCCATGTCGACCAACATAGGCAGGCCCGCAGACGGGCAGGGGAATGCGCAAGATGGAACTCGTACCACTGAATTATGGAGCGCAATTCAGCCGGGTGAAGGGCGTAGTATAGGAAGCCCAAGGGAGTCATGCTGGGCATACGCAAGGGAATCGGTTTGTGCGGGTGTTGGCGCAGCGGTGTATACTGCCTGCAAAAAAGCCACAAGACAGACGTCAATTGGTGCGCAAGAGACAGAGGGCCAGGGCAGATACAAGATCCAGGATGGATTGCAGAGTGTGCTGCTGGATGGTTGCAGAAGACGTTGGTTTGCCCCTAATTCGAGCCTCTCCGCAAAGCAACAGCCTTGGACCCTGTGGTGCACGGCCCATTGGTAATCGTGATCCCGCTTTTCGCGCCTCCCTCTTGTGATCGCTGATTGTTGCGTGTCACCCACCTTCACCGCCAACCCCCTCCTGGGCCAGCATAGGGGGGTGATGACGAGCCACCATGGCGCCGCTCAAGCGATCCGGCACGCCGTCATGCGCATGCCCTGCTCTTACTCGGAGTTCGTCCGCCGTGAAGACCACCCGTTCTGCATTCTAGCGGGAGTGATGCCAAGCAGATGTGGATTAACCCTCATTTCCTGGTTGCTCTTGGGCCTCTGCTCATCGTGTCGTGCCGGGTACAACGATGTTTTGGGATGCCAGTCGCCTCACGCAACAATTTCGTTTTCGGTTTCCGTAGCCTGCTCCACAGCCGACTCAACGACCTTTCACTACGAACTCATCCGGTGACAGGGTGTGGGACGTGCAGTGGGATCATGCCATGTATCTTGTGTTGGGGAAAAGAGATTGGAGAACTGCGTTTGCCGTCGACGAAGTGATGAGAGAGGAGTGGATTAGATAAGGTGCGACGGCGACACTGAGGCAGAACTGAATCGGTGATTTCCCATCCATAACCCCCACAGTGCAGTGCAGTGCAGCTCGCATCCTGGCTGCACCGTCAGCTGTCCAGACACCACGGCCACATGTATCCAACTCTGGATAGGGATGTGCTCGGCCCAATCGAGGTAATTCGTGACGCCAACAGATGCACTATCGATAAGCCGATACCATTCCTCCAACCCACTTACGCGTCCATGGCAGGAACAGCCCGTCCGACACAAAGAGCCATGGCAACCATGCAGACGGCACCAGTTGCTCTACCACGCGTTGCAATCACATACTGCACTCAGTGTCGCTGGATGCTGCGAGCGGCCTATGTAAGTCCTCCTATACGTTGCACCAACAACCTTCACCAACATATGCTAGTTTGGCCAAGAACTCTTGTCAACATTCGGAACACAGATAGGTGAAATCGCCTTGATCCCCGCGACTGGCGGGCTTTTCACGGTGGAGCTGGTAAGCTTTGATATTGCCATGACGCTTGCTAGCTGCTGACATTGCAAGACATACCTCCCGCCTGTGGAACAAGGCCAGAATACTGTAGCAACAAAGGTGCTACTCTGGGACAGAAAAGCCGAAGGGGGATTTCCAGGCACGCATCTCTCAGCAATCAAAGGCGTTTGGTTTTTGGGATGCTGACTGGTTGTAGAAACAAAGGTACTGAAGCAAAAGGTGCGGGATTGCATTGATCCTTCGCGGGATCTGGGGCACTCGGATAAGCACGGTAAGAAGAAGGAAGAGAAATCGGTCCAAGGAGACAAGACCGAGCCCGACGACAAAGGAGCAGGCCAGGAGAAGAGCCAGGAGGGTGAAGTCAAGAGGAATCCAGATGGAGCCATTTGCGAGGATTGTCAATGATAAGCAAGGCGCGGGCGGTCCTTGGCTGGATGGGCTCGAGCTCTGCCATCTCCATCGTTATACCTATTGTCTCTCTTACTAGTAGGTAGTGGTGTCCAGACATATATATCTGACAGAACAAGCTTGTGCATGGGGTCCGGAATGGCCACCCTTGATTCGATCCCGTCCCGCTACGGAAACTATTCCATTCTGTGTATACATTGTCTAAGCGCAGACAAGGAGAAAAACTAAAGATTGCGCAAACCTCATGCCAAGTTTGTTGCAACACCAGTGTACGGCTAGCCTCAACATCAACAGCAATGCAGCAGCAGCAGCAGCAGCAGCAGCAGCAGCATCTGCACTACTGTGGAGCAGTGTATCGGCGTGGCATGTACGAGACATGCATTATCGTGAACTGAGGAGCCGCGCGTAACTCTAGCGCACATGTGGGGAGAATGCACTATGGTAGCAGTAGCAGTAGCAGTGAATGAGAGTACGTCATCTGCTTGACAGCAAAGCTTGGATCCGCGGATGCTATGGAGCATGACGATTAGTTGGACACATGGAACTGACCATGTCGATGATCTTGGCGACGTGGTGTAATCGTTGGTTATGTGAATGCTGTCACGTAGTCGCTGATCGATACACTCGGATACTCCAGCTGGCCATGGTCCTTGCATTGTGCAATACGTACGTTGTATGTAATGCACCATCGCTCGGCGGAGGTGACGACGAGCGCGATGCCAAAGCTGGCACAAGTCGGCTGAGAGCAGTGTCAGTATATGCAGTGCTATGATGCTCTCCAGACACTGCCATCTATACTCCTGCTCCTGCTGGAATAGACAGCTTGTAAGTATGCAGTCATCCATCGCACCCGCACGCTAAGCTGTGAGGAGAGCCGAGCAATCTTGAACAGCGATCGTAGCGGGCTCACGGCATCCCCACCCCGACCTCACCATTGGTGCGCAGCAAACTGTCCGACACACTCGCACCCGGACGCGTACAACACCACACCAGGTCGATGCGCAAGCCATCACTTCCCCATGCTCGCTGCCACATTGGCGTCACGCCAGCAAAGCGTGGGAGAAATGGTCCCATACAGCCTTGACAGAAACCGCCACCCTGGCTGAGGGAGATCGCTGTATCGTCTAGAAGCGCCACACAAGCCAGCACTCCCGAGGCTCATATGCTGGCGCCCGGCTTACCGCAATAAAGGAACAAGACCATGTAAGCGACTGTGGGGTCCTGAGCTGGAAAACAGCGCACACAAACTCCAGGGCCTACCAGCCAGGCCGTATACTTATACATGGCCGCCCAATTACGTGCAGGGGGGGGGAGGTTCTAAACTCTGCTCTTCTGGGACGACTCTAGGCATACTCTGCACCATCTGCGTCGAGAACAGCCGCGCCAGTTCGATTTCCCGGCGCCATAGCCCAACCAGCGCAAGCCACTCACGGCAGTCGACCCATTCTGGCATGGTCGTCTCGCAAATCGCTCTACCCGCTTCCTCACGAGCCGATACATGCACACTATGGTAGGCGGGCGTTGCGATAGCTGAAGGGACGACGGGGATCTAGACACATGGCTGCATTGTCCCACCTTCGGCTGCCACGAACTCCCGCTCAACCCTGTCTCCCTGCCGCAGCAGAGGTAAATCAATAACATTGATCGCCGCCCGTGCATGTTGTGTATTTCATTCTTTGGTACGCTTACCTGCGCTTTTTCACACTAACATAGCCTGCCTCAGCCCGTACAGTTAACGTCAGGGACAAAACCTCATTAGCACTTGACTCCCAGTCGCACGTCTACCCTCTTGACCGCTTTTCATGATTCTGCACACAGTGACCTGAGCTTGGTAGTCGCTACGGCCTCGTTAGCCAGACTTTGACGGCCATCAAAGGACTCTCCGTACACTACAATCAACACGTCATAGCCGGACTACAGGCCTCCATAGCTATCTTGGCTTTCTATAACATAATAACACGAGACCTTTAACTAGCATCTAAATGCGTTCAAGATCTGCCAGCTGCTCTGTAGCAACACGAGAACCGATGCATCCGACAACGATTCAGCGATGGTCGGGCTTGACCCGTACAGTAAACGACTGGGACCACGGCTTGCGAAGGGTATGTTGGAGTTCATTGTTATTGCGCTTAGCTGACAGCTCGAAAAGGACCCCGAACTATGGTATGAGGATGGCGACTGCTACATTCACCTTCATGCTAGAGGAATGTCACGTCGCGGCCCGTCTTTCTGCATTCCTTTTAGAGTCTTGCGACAAAAAAAGTGCGAATCCATGATTAGTCAGTGCGATGCTCATTTGGTGTCGCCGCAGACATCGACCTCGGAAAAGTTGAAGCGGGTGCCCAGTTCACTGATTGGTGCCAACAAGCAACCAAGCATTATGGAGCTGTTCATACCTGCACCTGCACAAGTTGCTCGACAGGACACTTTCAGATGGCATATTACAACTCGTAACTTCTTCGCATTCTTGCTCGGCAAACCGTTAGTTGGCGACCATATGGGTCAGGCTTACGTGGATCTCCAAGAAAGACTACATCTTTTTCGACCTGATCACCCTGGCAATGTGCAAGACTTTCTATCCTACGCCGAAGATCAGGGCTACCGCGACTTGGTCGAATGCACAGATTATGCTCTTGCAAGTTTGTTCTATGCAGAGCGTTACAAGCTCAGGGATGTTTGGGTGGATGCTTTTGCCCATTGCGTTGGCATGAAGGAAAGTTTGGCACTCAGCCCGGAATTTTCAGTAAGGAGCCAAAGTGTGTTGCCTGAGAACGACACTAACGACTACCCGCAGCCTATCTCAAAACTCACCAAAGCCTTGATTACGCGAGCTCATTGCGAAGTCGATGCTCATCTTGGGCGCGTGTCTACTGCGCTCAGCAGGTTCCTGCAAGAAGACTTCTCGCCGACATATCTTGGGCTGACGGACGCTGCTCGAAGCCATCTCGACCGATTCCGCCGTCTCTTGCATACATTTTATGTTGCAAAATTTGGCTACTGGCCGCCACCTCGAGGCACTATATTCCCCAAGGCTCTTTACAAATCAATGTATTATGACTTCAAAAGCCTATACGACTATCTCGTAGACACAACATCCACTGTCGACATTTCTTCTCAAGGGCCAGCGAGTGGTGGGATTTGTGTTCTACAGAACGTACTTACCTTTGACCAGCGGCACAACTTCACTTCACTGCCACATCCATTGCCACTGCTGCCGGCATACATATCCCCTTCGAAGAAATCAGACTCGCACACGGCGTTACGGCAGCTTACTCTTGCTTCTCAACATAAAAAAACGCACAAGATCCATACCATGAGCGGTGCGTTGAGGGCTGCAACGAATGCTCTGGATCAGCATGTTACCAGCTCGAAGATTGTTCGGCTATATATGCACTTTGAGAATGCACATGCCGTCAACGCCTGCCGGCGTCAGGAGAAAATAACCGTCATGGACGCGCGCAAAGTCTGCTGGCTCCTCATTTATGGAACTCTCCAGTACCTAGTGTCTGCACTTCGCGCTCCAAAGCAGGTCCGCGACTCTGAAAGCTCAGATTATCCCTTGTGTTATATTGCAGATCCCACTTCATCAGTCGCAGACCGCACAGATGCGACGACCCCTTCGCCAGCCCCTTCACTGAATGCTCCCCAAGCTACCGACCAGCCCATCTTGGAGTCGCAATTCAGCCCTTCGCCTATTGAACCAGACTGCCAACGGGAGGATTATTTTACCGCAAAAAACTTGAGTCGGCGAGGGTCCATGGAGGCACCACCACTCAGGGCTTCTCGATCTGCGCACCCATCTTCTGTGCGGTCATTGTCACAACTATCACTGTCTTCTCTGAGCTCTAAGCGGAACAGCCTTACGACGCAGTCCACGCGTCTCTGTGTCAGCAGTACCAAAGTGTTGAACGAGTCATTGGAAAAATCTCAATCTTCAGAAAACAACCCGCTTGTTCATGTTTGCTCGGACCAACCCACCTCGCCGATCGTCATCAGTCGAAGTGGGTCAGAAACATCTTGGTTCAGGTCGCGCACACCTTCCGTTTCGCGCAGCAGGCGAGCCTCAATAAGGAGCACAGATGGCTTCCCGAGAACCCCACTACTTGACAGCTCACAACTCGATCGTTCTGCAAAGGCGCTATCACTCTTGGGCATAGGAGAGCCCCCCAGCCGGTCGGACAGCACTAGCTCTACGGGAAGTTCATTGTGGAGTGAGGGTGTAAGTGCAGCTTCATCCGAGTCGAGTACATGCGACGATAAACACAAGACCAGTGAGGCAGAAGAGAGTGGTCTTCTAGGCGGCCTTGTCTCCATTATGACCCCAATGGACTCACGAAGGATTATGTTGCCAACCACACCTCCCGTGTCACAAAGCCACATACACCCTTCGTTGTGGCAGGAATCTCGGAGAGACGGGTTTCAATTCGAGTTGGATGACATGAAATCAGGAGTCAAGCATGGTCACCGTGAGCCTGATGATTTCCAATCAGCCATTGGCATGGCCATGTCGACGCCTTCATCCAGCCCCCACGTTTCTCTAGGAATAGAGGCTACACTTACTGATATCGAGGCACATCCTCCGGTCTCCGACAAGAGACCGTTCCTTCCACGATCCATTTCCATTCTATCGCTTTCAGACAGTACATCTTCCGCATCCAATAACAGCCTGGATACCGTCAGAGCTTCCACAGAGAACTACTGGGAGCAGTACAAGACCACAATTACCCAGCAACGAGGGCGGTCAAGGTCAGGTACCGGTTCGCGGTCAGAATCTGCCTCTTCCGGAGCTTTCAAAATGCATTTCTCCCGCCTCTCCAAACCCAGTAATGAGGACAATCGCGGAGTGAAGAGTGAGCGAAGATTATCCTATCTATGGCGGCGCTAAACTTCATTTGTTCGATTTACTCATAAATTCGGGTTTCTTGCACTTCCAGCGACTAACTATGCGGCGCTAGGCATACACAATTTATTCCAGCATTTCTGTTCTATACCCTCATCAGCATTAGCATTTTCACCTCTTACACATGTACACCAACAGCTAGCATTAATTCACCCATAAGGAAGGAAAAGCGATCTCTTATTGCCATCTTGCTCTGCGCATCTAGAAAATCTTGAGTCTTGAATCTTTGATGTATCTCTAATCGGACCACGATAAACGGAGTGACCACGGACGCAGCCTAGACATGAGTTTCCCCGGTTGCTAGGTTCATGACAACAATCTCTATCGTTTTGCGCGGAGTGAGCTACTGCTAGCTAGAGACTTGCCTATCCTAATGACTGAGCGCACTGTGGTAATTTGTGCACAATCGCAATAGTCGTTGAGGGAACTTTCATAGAAACCGCGCGTGAGTGTAGACTCAGAAGCCCAAATATAAATCTACAAGCGATTTTACAGTCAAAGTTTCTCCGCTAACAATTCCATAGGCATAGCCCTAATCCGACTCGTGTATAGCAGCCTCTACAACACAGGTATCAGTAGCGTGTATGCAGGTGGCGGGAACAACCCGGTACAAATTCGATAATGTTCTTTGTCATAAACCTCAACTCAGAATAGAGTGGCCTCAACACTGGGCTCGGAGTGTGGCTCGGCATCAACGCGGTGAACTGACAAGAAAGATGCCGAAATTTAAGTATCCACTGATGGCGTTATCCCGAGCAGATAGGCTAGAACGGCTTGCGGTCGCAATGTCGAATCTTTTCCTCAACAAACATACAATCGCCTGGATTCTTCTGAAGCGCATTTGACTTTGTGTCAGCGACTGTGGTTCCAAAACTTGAACCCCGGCCCCAGAATTTGGAATGCATCGCCTTCCACTAACAACGTCACCCAGGAGCAACTAAATAGACCAAGTGGCGAGAGTGCGACATCGATGAGGCTTGGGCAGATTCATTGCACCAAATGAATGGGTATGGCGTGCGGCTCAACAGCATTTACCACTTCAGAGCGGTCGGTACCTGTGCAGCCTTGCACTTGCGAGTCATTGCCTCCATCACAACACAACGTGTTACTCATGCTCGCTAGCAACAGGCTAAGGAAAAACCGTTGCGAGCGCCTAAGGCTTGACCCTTTGCAATTGCGTGCAGATGCACGCACAGAACTGTTGTTCCTCGTACTTGAATCAAGAACATTTTGGGCTGCTTGTACACAAGAAGTCATGTTGGGGGTGTGGAACCCATCCGTGCCGAATATGCGGGAGACAATGTTGGAATTACTTCGCACTAATCCAACATCTGTGACACTGACGAGTACAGTTTACGCAACTAATTGCTCCTAACTACCGCTGATCAGTTCTTCATTTTGCATAAACCCGGCGATTTGCTAGGCAAAAGGCAAGTCGCAAGGCGTAGTGTCCTACCATTTTGCACACACACACACACAAGGCCGGTAAACGTCCGTCTGAGGAGAGGCAGGCGGCAACCACTACGCTGTGACTCCATCATTTCCGGTATTCTCCACCACCCCCTTGGTATGAAATGTACAACACCTGGCGCTCTGATAGACGATCACGTCGAAGCTTCATGCCCCAAGCGTTGACCTTGTGCCGACTATGTACATAGGAGCCTGAGGCTGATAATGGAAACAAGATAAATACAACATCCTCCGTCCTCTCCACAGTCCATCTTCACCCACAGACAGCCATCCCACTACTTCCTCCCAACCCTCTCCCCCAACCCCTAAACACCGCAACAATGCACTTCCTCACCCTCCTCACCCTCGTCGCCACTGCGACCGCCGTCCCAACGCTCTACCAACGCAGCCCTGTCGGCAATGCCGAACCCATCCTGATTACCGACTACAGCCTGCGCAAGACAAACGGCACCATCCAACACGTCAACTTCAACATGCACGGCTTCCAAGCCCGCAATGTGTCCTGCGCTGCCGGCCCCGTCCTCTCGCTCCCCAGCGAAACCGTCACCTGCGGAGCCAGCAACTACCGGTTTGTCCTGTCGCCACTGAACGGCACAGATGCCAACCAGTATGGGCTGAGCATCTACCACCAGACTGGCGTTGCGTAAGCTCCTCCCCCCTTATTCTTCTTTCCTTTGCAAGCCTTGGATGCCGGCTTCGTGGTGACTAACGGAGAAACCAGTTCTGGCAAGTACGCCACCGGCGCCGTTCCTACCTACTGTGTCGCCGGCGGTCTCGCATCCC
>JALPSE010000228.1:0-43006 GCA_030558545.1 Bipolaris gigantea | reverse complement strand
GTCCGCATGTCCGTATATCCTTATATTAATATCCGCATGTCCTTATATCTATGTCCATGTCCGCATGTCCTCATGTCCGCGTGTCCGCGTGTCCGCGTGTCCACATATCTGTATATCTTTATGTTCTTATCCTTATTCTCATGTCCGCATTATTCTCATGTCCATGTCCTCATGTCCTCCTCCTCATCGTACTTATGCTTATGGTATTCTGTAATTGTAAGTGATGATGTGGACATGATAAGCGTCATGTGGCGTGAGGGGGAACACCACGATTGGACATGGGGACATTGCTTATCGGACAGAAACTATGAGCTTCCTCCGAACATGTGTCTGTTGTGTTGATGAACGACCGGGCTTCGTGAAGGGTAGTCAGTGCACACAGAGTTGGAGTGAGATCGAAACTGAGCCATCATTATCCAAACGACGATTTCGAAAAGCTCAAGATCTGCTCAATGAGGGTCGTATGTTGAATCTAGAATCTGAAACATGACAAGTGCTTCTGAGTGTGAACTACAAAGAAATGATCATGGCATGAGATTCTGGTGTAGCGAAGGACAGAAAGCTGGTTGCATCATGGACGGTGGATTGGAGATTTGGATCTACAAGAGTAGTCTCGAAAATCTTTCCGGTCAGGCTCTCATTTTTGGTGACTCACATAGAGATTACACATGTGAGGGCAGGTTGAGCACGTGAATTTGCGACTGTGGAGAATCTGAGCATGCAGCATGTTCCGGTAGGTAGCCCTAGGAGAACTAAGGAACTTGGAACACTGTATGACGTCAGTAAATCTTTTGTTAAATTCTTCTAGCGCGTGTATACGAGCAGTGTGTCGAAAATTTTGGAAAGAGAAAGATGGATTGAGTCAATTGTCGGTGACAGACTCGCGTTCTGGTGCGTTCCATGGTCAGTCGAGGGCGGCGAAAGCCATGAAGGCGGGCCCAGGGCTTTGAATATGCCTGGGTACACATGTAGGTACTAGATAGCGAGGGTCTATGACGAGGCCTGAGGGCTCAGCGGAGGCCCATTGTTCTGGCAGGTCAATGTCCAATGGCAAAGAGAGGGTAAAAGCAACGCAGAGAGAGACTAGTGGAAGAGAAGCAGGTATGAAAACGGTGGTGTGCGTAAGGGCGGGCAGAATTGCCGCCAAGGCCGCGTCAGACTCGGTTCGTGGTGGGGCTGGATACACAGGACGATGGTAATCTCAAGTACCCCGCCAAAAGTTTTGCAGTGCGGCAAAAGTGAAACCCAAGCTGCCTCACTGCGCGCCCAAGGCTGGCGTCGGTTGTTGTCTTTGGTGTGAGATTTCTCTTCTGTAAAGGCATGGGAGGGAAGAACATAGAATTGTGTAGACTGTGAAGGTGTCCAAGCAACCCGACTGTGTTCAGGATGGCTGGCAGAGTGAAGTCATGCCACAGAAGGGCTGCGGGATGGGCAGTGACGATGCGCTCACAGGCTCGCGTGAGGCAACTGCGGCTGTGGCGAGCACATCGCGGGCGGTCAGCAGTACTGAAAGGGCTCAACCGCGGCCGGGGCCAATCAGGCGGGGCTGCTTTGCCTCTCTGCCTCAGATTTCGTTGCCAGTGAAGGAGTTTTCGTAGCCCAACCGGGGGCTAGCGCTGAAAACTGGCACGGACCCACCAGGCTTTCCAGCTATATTAGCAACACTTGACCCCTCCATTGTCCTTTCCTCTCCTCGTCCAACTCATACCTTACACCGCGCGCTGTAAATCTGAGTATTCAACAGCTTTTCCTCACTTCCTTCAAAACAACACACTACCGCCAACATGGGGTAAGTTCTTGTCCCCCTCCTTCACCCCCACCTTGAGCCTCTCGCACCCCTCGACTGTGCCCACATCGCAGCTCGGGCTTGCCACTCGCCGTTGTCCCAACCATGCAACTGACAAGCCATGCAGTAAGGAAAAGACTCACATCAACGTCGTCGTTATCGGCCACGTCGACTCCGGCAAGTCGACCACCACCGGACGTAAGCCTCCCCTCTCCGAAATACTGCGGGGTCAACACGCTCACAATGGGATACAGACTTGATCTACAAGTGCGGTGGTATTGACAAGCGTACCATTGAGAAGTTCGAGAAGGTATGCTATGACTTTTCTTTCACCTGCCGTCCCGCCACTGCCCATTGCAACTTCTTAGCCCGCGGCAATTTTTGGTATCGCAATGAGGGGCATTTTTTGGATGGTGGGGTTGTGCGAACTTTTACGCGCTAGCGCTAGTCCGAATGCGGCCTTCGCGAGCCGCAACACCATGACGCACATACAATTCCCCATCAACTCCAACGACATCAAGGTCATGCTTGGACATTCAGTCTTTGACCTTGACCGCCTCTGCCCTTAGCCATGGGATGCTGACAACCCTTACAGGAAGCCGCCGAACTCGGCAAGGGTTCCTTCAAGTACGCTTGGGTCCTCGACAAGCTCAAGGCCGAGCGTGAGCGTGGTATCACCATCGACATCGCCCTCTGGAAGTTCGAAACTGTTAAATATAACGTAACAGTGAGTATGTACACCCGTTTCGTTATCTTGTTTCAATTGTTCATGGCTGTTGTCGCTATGCTGCTCACCTGCTGCTGCTGCTGCTGCTGCTGCTGCGAAAAAAAAACTCTGTCTGGGTGGCTCCTTCCTCTGTATACCTCACCTTCCTGAGAGGAGGGTGGGGTTGCTCCTTCCTCTGTATACCTCACCTTCTGAGAGGAAGGTGGGGTAGCCCCCCCCTCCTGTAAAAACCTCTTCTCGCCCTGCCTTTCTCCTTTCCTTTCCTCCTCAAGGATCCTACTTCAGCATTGCCTCTACGCCGGCTGCATCCTGCCCCTACTCTGCCCTCTCTCTCTTTGAGGCACCCTGCTCTGCCCTCTTCTCTTGAGGCACCCTGCTCTGCCCTCTTCTCTCTTTGAGGCACCCTACCCTACTCCACCATGCAATCGCTCTACGACCCTGCCTCTGGCAGCGTTGAGGCACACATCAACGACGCGGGCTTTCAGCTGCTCAGTCTGCCCTCGCCTGAGTGGTACATCAACATTCAGATCAAGTCCCTCTTTGCATCGCGTTCAGGATGGGATTCTATCTGCAGCCAGTACCCCCTCACTTTTGCTCCTGGGTTGGCATCAGTGCTCTCGTCACGTCAGTGCCCCAGCATCGACTACTTCCGCGGCCTTCCTATTCCAACTGGCTCTAAGAAGTGGGCTGTGTACTCCCTCATCTGCGAACATCCCGATGCTGCCAGCGGGGATGCCAATCTCAGACCTATGCTCTATATTGGGTCAGCCACCAGTGCAGAGTTTGGGGCCAGGTCAAGATATAATGCGTATCTCAGACGTACCGACGCCATCCCACGACTTGTTCGATGCGCTATAGATAAGGGGTATTCCTTAACTTTTGGGATGCTGTGCTACACAGATCTACCGTCGGCGCAACATGTTCCCTCTCTTCGCGCCCGCTTTTTCGCATTGGAGGCTGTCTTCACAGTCATCTTCTGTGCATGCGTCAAGATGATCATGGATGTTGAGTTCATTCCTGACTTTTTTCCATGGCCTCGCGAGAGTATGCCCTGGAAGTCAGGATGCACCCACCTCTCCCTCTCTGAGAGCGTGCAAGTACAGATAAACCTAACTGAAGAGGAGCTCCGTATCGCTCGGGAGCGTCGCCTTAAATGCGATGTAGCCAAGACACGACGCTTTCGCAAGAGGCAGCGCGAAGAAGACGAAGAAGCATTCATGGCCAAAAACCGGTCTCTGTACCATGCATACAAGGCTCGGAATCCTGAGAAGATAAACGAGATGGCTGCCACTGTTCGCAAGAGGGCCAAGGAGCTTCAAAGGTTTCGATGCGAGGTCTGTAACCATGATGCAGCCAGCCAGGCTCACCTCAATGATCATCTTCGCACCAAAGCTCATCGCGAGGCTGAAAAAAGGGGCGGCAAGGTTGAGAAGCCTCTCTCCGCAGCTGCTCTTAAGATGAGGGCGTCTCGTGCCGCTGCCGTTGCAAATCGCACTTTCTTTTGCGAGCCGTGCCAAAAGGCTTGCACGACCAAAAATGATCTTACGGTGCATCAGAGCAAAAAAAGCACAAAGATATTGTAGCAAAGCAGCAAGCAAGCCAGCAGAAACAGCAGCAGCAGCATGAACAACTCACCCAGCAGCCAGATGCCAACGAAGATGATGATCTTCAGTCACTAACAGTCTATCTAGTTGACGCCCCCGGTCACCGTGATTTCATCAAGAACATGATCACTGGCACCTCGCAGGCTGACTGCGCTATTCTCATTATCGCTGCCGGTACTGGTGAGTTCGAGGCTGGTATCTCCAAGGATGGCCAGACTCGTGAGCACGCCCTTCTCGCCTACACGCTTGGTGTCAAGCAGCTCATCGTTGCCATCAACAAGATGGACACCACCAAGTGGTCCGAGGACCGTTACCAGGAGATCATCAAGGAGACCTCCAACTTCATCAAGAAGGTCGGATACAACCCCAAGCACGTTCCTTTCGTGCCCATCTCTGGTTTCAACGGTGACAACATGATTGAGGCCTCCACCAACTGCCCCTGGTACAAGGGCTGGGAGAAGGAGACCAAGGCCAAGGCCACCGGCAAGACCCTCCTCGAGGCCATCGATGCCATCGACCCTCCTAGCCGTCCTACTGACAAGCCCCTCCGTCTCCCCCTCCAGGATGTGTACAAGATCGGTGGTATTGGCACGGTTCCCGTCGGCCGTGTCGAGACCGGTATCATCAAGGCCGGTATGGTCGTCACCTTCGCCCCCGCTGGTGTCACCACTGAGGTCAAGTCCGTCGAGATGCACCACGAGCAGCTGACCGAGGGTACCCCCGGTGACAACGTTGGTTTCAACGTCAAGAACGTCTCCGTCAAGGAGATCCGTCGTGGTAACGTTGCCGGTGACTCCAAGAACGACCCCCCCAAGGCTTCCGAGTCCTTCAACGCCCAGGTCATCGTCCTCAACCACCCTGGTCAGGTCGGTGCCGGTTACGCACCAGTCCTCGACTGCCACACTGCCCACATTGCCTGCAAGTTCTCTGAGCTCCTCGAGAAGATTGACCGCCGTACCGGAAAGTCTGTTGAGAACTCCCCCAAGTTCATCAAGTCTGGTGACGCCGCCATCGTCAAGATGGTTCCCTCCAAGCCCATGTGCGTTGAGGCTTTTACTGACTACCCTCCTCTTGGTCGTTTCGCCGTCCGTGACATGCGTCAGACCGTCGCTGTCGGTGTCATCAAGTCGGTCGTCAAGGTCGACAAGGCCGGCAAGGTCACCAAGGCCGCTGTCAAGGCTTCCAAGAAATAAGCGCTCGGTTTTTGGGTTGCTTGTTTCTCTTCTTTCGTCTCTAGATACCTGCTTCTGGGGATGTGGTTGCTTCGGAAAAGCTGTGATGACTTTTTAAATGTGTCATGCATAACGGTCTGGGGTCCTGGCGTCTCCCTTCCATAGTTTCCATAATGATCTGAATGAAAACATGGGTGGGCAATGAACAAATACTGAACTTTTTGGGGGTATTCGTGAATGGGCATGGTGATGCTAATGGCAGGTGAACTTGCAGCCCGCGCCTAATTCTGGTGTTTCTCCTCGTGTCCTCGTGTCCTCGTGTCCGCATGTCCGCCTGTCCGCATGTCCGCATGTCTATATATCCGCCTCTCTTCATGTCCGCATGAGGACGACATGAATATAGAGGTGATGTGGACATGGTGTACTACTCAAATGCTAAGCCCCACCCCCGCTAGGCCGCATTTTGATCACACAAGTAAATCTACGCTTAAACACAAATGACATACGATTTTGTAAGTGCCACAATGTCCGATTCAATAAGAGTACATACGTGCTTATTTCCCAGGTCCGGCAAAGCGGATGCTTCCAAGTGTAACGACTAGCGGACGGACACCTTGTGCCAAGTTGTACAAACAGAGCCATCAGCTAAGCAATGCAGTGATCTTGTGTATCCTATGCCTGTATATTCATTTGTTCGATCATTTTTTTGGGCATATTTTAGAAAAGCGGACAGGTGGGACACGGATAGCTGGTAGATGGATAGCTAGCATATGGGCAACTACATGGCGGACAACCGGATAACGGACAGCTAGATGGCCATAGCTTTGAGCCATACTTACTGACCCGACACAAGACTCTACAGTCACAACGATACAATTTCCAAAGTCTCAATTCGTGGAACTTTTTAACAGGCAATGTAAAAGCTTGTGTGTAAACCATAGCTTGTGAAGATAGTCAAGATTGATGGGACAGGATTGGATAGCTCCCATTGTCGACCCACTATTTCGGCTAGGCTGTTGGGCTCGTAGTACTACTTCCTGACCGAACACCAGTCTCGCCTTCCCACACCACGCCTTCCATGCTCTTGAAATGACAATGTCGGCGGATCTTTTTGCCGAGTTTGGGACCGATCCTCCTGCCAGCCAGTCGCAACAGTCAGTAGCACCTACGAAGCCCGGCGCACCCGCCACATCGGACTTTGGGTTCTTCAATGACCTGGCCAACATCCCGGCCTCAGGCGGCCCATCGCAGCAGCCACCGTCGACAAACCATTTCCAGGGCCTTGTGTCTTCTTCGGCCCAAGGAGATGATACTGGTGACAACGATGACTGGGGCGACTTTGAAGGTGGTTTTTCCTTCGAGCCAGCTCCCCTCACATCGCAAGATCTGTTTGCATTTGCGTCCCCCCAAGTCTCACAGCCGCAACCAAACCAATGGAATACTATCGCCTCAAGCTCCCAAGACCCTTTTGCGTTTTCATTACAGCCAGCCTCACACGCGCCCGGTCAGACATGGCAACAAGCACCCGTTGTGAAAGCCAAGAAGTCTGCAGATCCCAGCGTACTATTCGACGTAGAAGATAATTTTGACAACGAAGACGACTTTGGTGATTTTGAGGGCGGAGAAGAGGCAGCGAAAAATATAACAGCACCAGCCACATCGTCTTCAGCACTTGCAGATCTGCTTGGAGATATGAGCGTATCACAACCGCAGCCTCCAAGTAGTAGCCAGCGAGATGCAGGCAGTGCAAAACCGGCACCAAAAAGCCAGGTATCTGCCAAGAAAAGTATCAAGAGCAGCTTTGGAACTGTAGCCAAGGCAAAGCAGTCTGTGACCAAATCCGAGCCGGCTGCACAAGAAAAAGACGATCAAGGATGGGATGAATTTGACGACTGGGAGGCATCTATTCCCACACAGGCAGCACAGGCAGCACCCAGCAAATCCAAATTTATCAATAACGCTCCAAAGCCTGGCTCAAGCGCTACACTGCCAGTACTCTCCCCAGTGACATCTGAGCCGCAACCTGGTGAACTGCCTCCTACCAACGTACCCCCGCCTGGAGTCTTGTTGTCACTCTTTCCTTTGCTGTTTGCCGAAGCGCAGGAAAAACTGTTCAAACCTATGGCAGCACAGCCTCTACCTATGAGGAGCAGATTACTGGCTGAGCCAGGCACAATTGCCTACCTTCAGGGTTACTTGATGTTGGCCAATGTAGCAGCGCACATCATTGCAGGTCGAAAACTGCGGTGGAAACGAGACCAACATCTGTCTCAAGGCATGCGAATAGGGCCAGCGTCGTCGCGGGCAACTTCGGGGATGAAACTGACAGGCATCGACAAGGGCGAAAGCATGAAGGAAGAGAGAGAAGTGTCAGATGTCGTGAGAAGCTGGAAAGAGCAAGTTGGGAGATTGCGACATGTTGTTTCTGGTGTCAATCAAATCAAAGCTGGCACTCTGGACCGCGGCCCAGATCTGCAAGAAACCATGCCGGTCAAGACACTGAAGCAGGCGGAAGGTGGCATCCCTGCACGGCAGCCGTGTATGTTGTGCGGGCTCAAGAGAGAGGAGAGAGTGACTGCGTCCGACCTGGCTACTGATGACAGCTTTGGCGAGTGGTGGATCGACCAAACCAACATGCATCGAGGTGCGTGTTTCATCAACTGCCGAACCTTGGTACAGACGTGGACTGACATTCCCCTCAGGCTGTAGGAACTTTTGGAGCCAGCACAAAGATGCTCTTCGACAGCGATGATGACTCGAAGAGTGCAAGAGGCTGCGTGTCAGGGCGCGGAGGATGAGAGTGACGTGGAAAAAAAAAGGCAGCACACATGGCTTGGACGAAAGGGGGATGTGCGCGTGTCACGACAACAGCCTATATGCGGGATTGGCGAGATATCTAGCCTAGAACGCAGTAGGAGAATGGGCGGGGCTGAAAGGCGGGTAGGAGAAGAAATGTTAGCGGAGATTTGTCGGCGGCTGAGGCCGGGTTGCAGGTACTTGGTTGGGCGTTGCATGGCTCAGGTGGCATGGAGGGGAAAGGAGAGAAAGATGGGGGAGGCAGAGACAGTGTGCCCCTGGCTGGAGTGGAGTGGACAGCATCATGGATGGTGGCGAGTCGAGCAGGGCAGGCATTGCCAGGAAGCCAGGAAGCCAGGAAGCAATGAACAGAGTGTGCGACGTCACTGTCTAGTACTAGGGCGGCGCGGCGTGGGCGTAGGCGTGGGCGCGTCTGGGCTGTGTCGGGACGGAGGACGGAGATCAGATCTGAGGAGAGTCGACCACGTCTGTGCACTTCGCGGGGCCAACGGGGGGGCGCAATGCAAATAACGCCGTTACCGTCCCAAGTCGCATAGTGCCTGCGACGAGCCTGCGTGCCGTTTTCACTATACATACGCTACGCCCGCTACTGCTATTTCTACTACTACTACTACTGCTGCTGCTGCTACTGCTATATGCCAAGTGCTGACTGACTTGCTGCTGGCCGTCTGCCGACTCTAGCACACGCCTCGCCTCGCATTTTTTATACACCCGGCAACTGGATTGGCTTGCAGGTGACATCCGACAGAGGAAGACCTGCACCCCCCGCCACGGAAGCCCTTTGCACCACCCACGCCCGCCGCTTCATACCCCAGGAGCCCTATCTGGCCTATCCGCCCCAGACGCAACACACGGGCCAGTACACGTTGACTTGTGTACCCGTAGACCAGGGCCTAGTTATATCATCGTCGTTCGCTCCGTCTGATCTTACCGAGCCCAGCCAACCCCCCCGGGCCTGGGAACAGGCGCTCGTACGCCCCAGGGAATGAGCAGGCCAAATGATCATGGTACGTCAAATGACCCTCTTCCCCGGATCCTCACACCGACGCCTTTTCCTTCTTAACGGCGTGTACCACCGGCGCGCGCTCAGCAGCAGCCATTGTACATAGGCCACACCGCTCTGCTCTGCCACTGCCCTCCAACACGAACTCGGACCCCCCGAAAGAGCACCCGTACGAGGCTACATCCCTCTACCCGTCTCCGCTAAGCCTGCCCTGCACACTTTGATATCTACCCACCCTCCCCGTACACCCTGTTCTGCCGTCGGGCCAATCCGTCATCCTGTTGTCTCTGTTGGCCAGCGAATTGGCACTTGTCCATTGCACCTGCCTACATACACATACATACATACATACATACATGGGTTCGTTGGCTGACGTCCTGACCCCACCAGGCTCTCTACCAGAAGAAGCACCCTTTGACTCTCTGTCGCAACCAGAGCCCATCGCCGAACATGCCCCGCTGGTCAAGACGAAAAGCACCTCGAGTCTGCTCAACTACCGCTCGGGGCCTCTGCCGCCCTTAAATACCGCAAAGCGCCTGAGTATCGATGCAGGGCAATTAGACCGCATGGCTAGGTGAGTAGTCGGAGCAGTGGTAATGGCAGTAGTGGGGGAAAGAGCCCCCCTCATTCGCTCAGTGGCGAGTAGTCATTATCGCTGACGCGTCTGCCTCAGGTCTCCCATCGTTCCAGAACATGAGCATGGCCTCGGGTCGTCCGGCCTGCGTCGTATCCGCCAGCAGCCAAGTCACAAGCAGCTCTCAACATCCCAACGGGCTGCTTCCCTGAACATTGGCACTCCGCCAGTGTCGAGACACCCTTCCGAGTCGGCGCCTACGGCACCCGCCTCGCCCACATTTGCTTTTGGCGAAGATCTCTCTCGTTTTCCCTCCGAGTCCCTGCACTCTTTCTCGTTTGCAACACAGTCAGAGGACTTTATTCACAATCGCCAGAATGTGCTGAAACGATCTATAGAGTTTATGCGTGACAGGTTAGGCTGGGCAGCAACAAACCCTGGGATAGCAAACGCTCAGGCAAAACTCAGTGGCGACCAGGAGGTGCAGAGTATGATGGAGCTGCTTACTCGGGCAAACCTCATTGGACAAGATGGCACAGGAGCCCATGGACTGGGTGCACTGGGTCCTGTAACGGGGCCAGCCGATATGTCGGGAAAGAACCCCTTTGAGAAGGGGTTCATAGTCGAACGCTCAGCGAGCCCAGAGAGCATGCTTGAACCTGCAAGGCCATCGCTACACCGAGTAACGACGGTTAACGGCGGTGACTCCAGCAGCGCCTCAGACTCCCGAGGCACGCAAAGATCGTCGAGTACTGATCCTACTTCTGACGCCTCAAGCACACGCACACCAGCAGCGTCGTCTTCACCCCCACCAACCTCGCAACCCCCTCGGCCACAGCGAGCTGCTCTGAAACGGACACTTACCGATGTCGTGCCCCTCACCATACAAAGCCAACTCAATGACGCTTTAGCACAGCCCTACCGGGTAGGGGATCAAGAAAAATTCAGCGATCTGGTATCACCTACGACGATACCCTCCTTGACACCGAGTTTCAGCAATGCACCGGTTCAACATTCTGTCGGAGCTGCGCCGCATGGCCACGGCAGCAGACACGTCCCAGCAGCACAGGCCATCTTCACCACCGAAACGGAATCGCCATGGACCATCACGTCCGCTAACGACCTGGCGTGCTTGGTATTTGGCGTTACGAGGGCTGAAGTCCGTAAGCTGGGCATACTCGAGGTTGTACGAGAGGATCGCAGAAAATGGCTAGAGAGCAAGTTGAGGGACCCTGAAGTTGGCTCAAAGAATGCACAACCGGCAGCGTCACCCGGCACGAACAACTTAAAGGTTGGCAGCGGTGTCACGGCACGGTTGCTGAGTAAGGCTCCGTCGCGGGTAACGGCTGCGAGAAAGGCCAAGACCGACGACGGCAGCGGGTCATCCTACTACAACGCCAAGAAGACGGGTAAGCTGAACCATGAGTCCAAGGGCTCAAGGGGTGTTTTGCTATGCGGCGACGTGATCCCTATCCAAAAACGCAATGGTTCTACAGGGTCTGCCAGCTTATGGGTCAAGGAGAAGCGGGGTAGCCTGATCTGGGTGCTCGAGGAGATTGCGGAAGACGTCGTGTACATTACCGTTGACGAAGTAGGTTGCGTATCCAAGGGCTGGGGCGCGACAGAAGCCGTCTTCGGGAGCGATCGATTACGACGAGGGATGGATCTCAAACGGCTGATACCTGGCATACCGCGACTTCGAGGTACAAACACTGGAGCACTAGACTATGATTCGATCGATGAGTTCCGCAGCTATACCGCTCGAACATCAAACAGCATCAACATACCAGTAACCGTGGAGGCATTACCAAGCGAGCCGACATTTCGTATCTCGAGTTTCCCGCACATTGCCGGTATCATTGTTCTAAATTCCGCTGACCTCAAAATCACAAGTTCCAATTCCGTCTTTTCATCGGCTCTGTTCGGACAGCCGCGGCCTGAAGGCATTCATATCAGCAGGCTCATGCCTGCGTTCGACAAGATTCTGCACGTCATGACGGACGAGGACAAGATTGAGCTCGTGGACGGTATCGTCATCCCCGAACACAGCTTCCGCCGCGCCCGAGCCCTGCTGGCCATGCGAGAAGGCAGCGCAGATGCGGCTGCTATTTTCCTGAAGCCAAGCGGTC
Source organism: Bipolaris gigantea (assembly GCA_030558545.1). Classification (NCBI taxonomy): domain Eukaryota; kingdom Fungi; phylum Ascomycota; class Dothideomycetes; order Pleosporales; family Pleosporaceae; genus Bipolaris; species Bipolaris gigantea. The sequence continues at coordinate 31,194 of JALPSE010000228.1, read as the reverse complement.
TACCCGCTCTTCACCGTGATGGTTCCGAGATCATGGTCGACGTGCAAATGCGGGTAGTCAAGAGCGAGAAAACGCCTCGCTTCGACGAAAACGTGATTGAAGAGGAAGACGGGTCGTCACCCAAACCAACCAAGGGTCCAGAGCTGGTTTACGCATTATGGATAACCTACTCCAGGCAACTGCATGCTGCGAACCATGGTATTGGGCCCGTGACTCCGCTATTGTCTCGCCCACCCTCGCCCCGCCAATTGCAACCTGGCCAATCGAGTTTTCCCATTCCTCACGAACCAGAATCACATCAATCGCAGGGTGCACCGACCTCTGTATCGCTTATAAACCAGCAAATACAAGAAGCCATGCAACCCATGAACCCTCCTGAACCCTCAACACAAGCCACGCCATCAGCTCCAATGCAAGAAGAACCACCCCACAAGAAGACCATCAACGACTTTGTCGTGCTGGAAGAGATGGGACAGGGTGCATACGGCCAAGTCAAGCTCTGCCGGTACAAGAAGGCCAGCAACACCAAGGTGGTGATCAAGTACGTCACAAAGAGGCGCATTCTCGTCGACACGTGGACGCGAGACCGGAGGTTAGGGACTGTTCCCCTCGAAATCCACGTGCTAGATTACCTCCGCCGCGATGGCTTCAAGCACCCCAATATTGTCGAGATGGCCGATTTTTTCGAGGATGATATAAACTACTACATTGAAATGATACCGCATGGCCTGCCAGGCATGGATTTGTTTGACTACATTGAGCTACGGGTTAACATGGAAGAGAAGGAGTGCCGCAAGATCTTTGTTCAAGTTGCGGAAGCGATACACCACTTGCACACAAAGGCAAAGGTTGTGCATCGCGACATCAAGGACGAGAACGTGGTACTAGATGGCGAAGGCAACATCAAGCTCATTGATTTTGGCAGCGCAGCATATATTAAGAGTGGGCCTTTTGACGTCTTCGTTGGCACCATTGGTACGTTCTTTCTTTGCTTTTTAACCCCTGACATTTCGGTCCACATACTAATGATGCACCCAAACAGACTACGCCGCCCCCGAGGTTCTAGCCGGTAAAGCCTACCGCGGCAAAGAACAAGACGTCTGGGCCCTAGGCATCCTCCTCTACACCATCATCTACAAGGAAAACCCCTTTTACTCGATTGACGAAATCATGGACCACGACCTCCGCGTCCCCTGGGTCATGTCCGAAGAAAGTATCGATTTGGTCCGCTTGATGCTGGATCGTGATGTCGAAAAGAGGATTACGATTAGTATGGTGCTGGAGCATCCGTGGTGTAAGGGTGTAAGTGGTGGTGAGGTGACGCCGACTGCTGCTACGGCGCCGACTGCCGCGCTGCCGGCGCCTGCGCCTGCGCCTGCGAGTACGAGTGCTTCAGGTGTTGGTGGTGAGGTAGACGGATAGATGGCATGAAATAAAAAGAAAAAAACATCCCTCCCCCACCCCTCTGGTTAGAGAGACAGATGGTTGTTCGAAGAGGGCGGGGACGAGCCATGTAGAAAATGACGTCTTTTTTCTTTTCTCTTCTGACCTCTTCCTTTGCCCTTTTCCTTTGACTTTTTTTTCTATCATTTTTGATTCTTTTTCTTCTCCCTCTTCTTCCTCGTCCAAACGACACATTTCGACACCTTGATTGCCTTCGCTTTTCCACAGCTTTTGGATGTTTGGTATTCAAGAATTTGGGGATATTAGGGTAGCTGTAGGGACCAATACATGGCACAAAACTTTAGCGAGTTGCACTTCATGACCTTTTTTTTTCTTCCTCTTCTTCTTCTTCTTCTTTTGGGTTGGATAGGTAGATGGATAGATGGGGGTGGGAGGGGATATGGATAGAGGATTAATCAAGGATATTTTTCATGTTCAATTCCTGCACTGTTTAGTGGGTCATGGAGAGATTACACTTGATGGACAGTTGATTGGTGATTTTTCTCTTCTTCTTTCTTCTTTCTTCCATCTCATCATTCCTCATCATCGACCTTTGAATCCAAGAGAAAAAAAAGAAGAGTCTCTCTGACTAATCGTACAATTGATGCGTTTCTTGCAATGCTCAAGATGAAAAAGAAAAAAAAGAGGCACAGGCAGGCCTGCGCATGTGGAACTCGTTCAAGAGTGGAATTTGGAATACCCTCGCCGCAACAAAAAAAAAGCTTCTAACCCACCCAATGCCCATAGAAAAACACGCCTCTTCATATCGCAGTGGGAAGGAACAAATTCAAACAAATGGACACTGACATTTCATCACCTACGGGTGCTGTCCAGATCCTTGAATGTGGCTGGGCTGGGTGGTACAAGAGGACCCTTGACACCGTCGTCACCCTTTGGTTCTATATATCCGGGCGCCTTGCCGTACTCGCCCGAGAAGTACTTGTGGAAATCTTGGTTGTCTTCAAAGGGTCGGGGACCAAGCAGCCTGATCATGTCCTCGCGGCCGAGCATTTCCTTCCTGAGCAGTTCTTCAGCGACCAAACCTACTTCGTGCTTCTTTTCGGTGAGCAGGTCTTTGCATTGCTTGTAAGCCTCATCTACGATGCGCTTGACTTCCATGTCGATGTTCTTGGCTGTGTCTTCGGAGAAGGGCTTGGTAAGTTGCTGACCCTCGCCGTCTTCAAAGTAGATGTAGCCAATCTTCTTGCTCATGCCCCATTTGCTGACCATTGCAGTAGCCATCTGGGTGACCTTGCGGAAATCATCAGACGCACCGGATGTGACGGTGTCGAAATGGAGTTCTTCAGAGACACGTCCGCCAAGTGTCATTGCCATACGGTCCATGAGCTGATTTACGTTCATAAGGTAAGTGTCCCCGTTAGGAAGATACTGGGCATAGCCGAGTGCACCTTGGCCACGGGGGATAATGGAGACCTTGAGAAGAGGGTCCGCCCACTTGAAGTACCAACCGCAGATAGCGTGGCCAGCTTCGTGGTAAGCGACTGTCTTCTTCTCTTCGGGCTTGAGGACGAGAGATCTCTTCTCAAGACCGCCAATGACTCGCTCAATGGCCTGTTCGAAATGCACCATGGCGACAGTATCCGCGTTCGCACGGGCGGCTGACAAGTATTAGCAACAGCATGTATAATCAGGATATAGAATTCTTACCAATCAAAGCAGCTTCGTTGACGCAGTTGGCAATGTCGGCACCAGAAAAGCCTGGTGTCAAAGCTGCTAGCCTGCCCTTCAAGAACTCCATGTCTTCCTTGGTGACAATCTTCTTCAGATGAACACCGAAGATCTGCCCACGGCCGTCCATAGTGGGCTTGTCAATGTTGATATGCCTATCGAAACGACCCGGTCGCATAAGAGCCTTGTCCAGAACGTCCGGTCGATTGGTGCCTGCAAGGACTACTACTTGCTCTGTGGTATTGAAACCATCCATCTCGGTGAGAATCTGATTAAGGGTGGCTTCACGCTCATCGTTACCACCACCAAAGTTTTGTTTCGAACGAGCACGACCAATAGCATCGATTTCATCGATGAAGATGATGCATGGTGTACTTTTGCGCGCATTGGCGAACAGGTCCCTGACCCGCGAAGCACCAACACCTACGAACATCTCGACGAACTCGGATCCACTAACACTGAAGAAGGGCACACCCGACTCTCCAGCGGTAGCTTTGGCAAGGAGTGTTTTACCAGTACCCGGTGATCCAGAGAGAATGGCACCACGAGGGATCTTTGCACCTAGCCTCTGGAATCGGCCGGGATCCTTGAGAAAGGAGACAAACTCCATGATCTCCTGCTTGGCCTCATCCATGCCAGCAACGTCACTAAACTTAACCTTGACGTCTGTCTCATGGTTGAACTTCTTAGCGCGGCTCTTGCCCATGCCAAAGACACCACCGCCACCTCCTGCACCGCCTCCTGCACGCCTTGTAAAGTAGAAGAGTGCTCCAAGAAGGAGGATAGTAGGGCCGAATGACAGGAAAGTGCCAAACCAGGAGATTTCGTTCGAGTAGGCGACAGGGATGCGATCAGAGCTGGGGATGCCAAGTTCATACTGAGCATCGTCCATTTTGCGCTCAAAAGCTTCAAGTGAGCCAATGGTGAAGTAGTAGTAGAAGTTCTGGTTAACAGAGGGAGACTCGGGGTACATGGAAGCAACAGCCTCGCGATGTAGATGCACCTTTGCCTTGTTGCCGTTGAGGATGACAATCTTCTCAACCAGGCCCTTGTCTAAGAATGTAGTCCGGAACTCCTGCCATGTAATCTCCTTGGTGTTTTCGCCTGGGAAGACCATCTTGTAGGTAAGGTATGCGAGGAAAGCACTGATAAGTAGGGTGTTTGTGTCCATACCGCCGCCAAATTGGGGTCCGGGTGGCCCACCAGCACCACCCTTGGAGCCCTTAGCTGGGCCTGGGCCTGGATCGTGTGCACCCGACTTCTGCTGTGGCTCTTGTGGGTTATCATTGTTAAACTTTTGCTGCTCGGCGGCCTTGCGGGCCATGTTGGTGGTTAACCGCGAGATCTTCGCCGCCGTGGCCAGATCCAGCTTCTCGCCTCTTTCTAGCTTATCCATCTCTAGGCGGAGCTCGGGTGGTATGCCGTTTCGCTTGATTTCTTCCATTGCGTCTTTGATGTTCTGCTTCTGAGCCTTCGGAACGCCCATGGTCACAAACGACACCAGCTGATCCAGCATCTTTTCCTCCTCTGGGGTCAGCTTAGCCGTCTGAGGCTGACCTTGGTTGTCCTTGAAGGTTCTTGAAGGTTCACTAGAACCAGATCTTTCAGAGCGACCGTCCTTCTGCGCCAAGTCATCGTCCTTCTTGTTCTTTGGCTCTTCTGGTGGTCCTGTCGCGAATCTCTGGGCGCGTTGCTGGGCGTATATACATTGTGGCAGTGGTGCGCGTGTCCGTAATGTGCGTGGTGCTCTTGTGACGGCAGCGTTGAAGTAGGGTCGGGAAAGGCGAGCGAGGTTGCCTGATTGTCGGAGGAGGGTTGACATGGTAGCGGTGGCCTAGACTAAATGATGGGCGGTGGAGGGGCTACGATAAGTGGTTCAGGATTGGGGTATAATACAGTGAAGGCGGGGAGAGAAAGAGAATTAAGAAGGCGGATGACCGGGAAATCCGCGCCTGAATGGATTGGGCTGTACTGCCACGCGTTGGCGGGAGGAGAGTCTTTGTGGCGGGTGCGCCCTTGATGGCAAAAGCTAAGATATGACAGAATCATCGAAGTTCCTCGCATCGCCGACACGCCGACTGACTAAGCGGGGTCCGGCCTCAATACGTTTCCTCATATATTAGACCTATCAGATTAGCGTAGACGCTAAATATCAATGCTTTACCTTCACTTCATCCTACTTTGAGATTCCCTTGATAAGAGCATATCCTTCTGACGATGAGACATGATTACAACAAATTCAAATCGTGGGGTTTCCAACTGCCAATGGAATTAGAGTTTAATGAGTTAGCTGACGTAGCACGCTGTCCCAACCCAACCTCGACCACGGTAGCTGGGACTAACTCTTGCCAAATCTCTAGGTGCATACTGCTATGTCTGCCTATGGCTCACACAATCGCTACCTTGATGGTGCATCCTTCACTCTCCGACCGGCCGGTCTGAGCTCGCTTAGTCATCACAGTGCTGTTGTTTTATAGTCACCCCATGCATACTGTACCTTTACCGTCCCAGCACTGGAATGTGACTCCTTAGCATTTGAGCCAACATGATCACTTATCCAAAAATCTCTCTTGCAGACCTTCCAGATGGCTCCCAGCTGCAAAAGGACTTTCTCGATACAACGTGGTTTAAGACTTATGGCCGAACACGACAATTCCATACACCCGAATACTTACTTTCCCTCTTTCCAAAGAGCCATCAATCTGACATAATGAAGTTTGAAGATCTCGATCTTGTTATCAAATTCGGGCAACTTATCACTACAACAGAGGCTATCAACCTTTGGGCTGTTCGCAGAATATTCCAGGAAGCTGTTCCGGTGCCAGAACTTTATGGATGGAGAGTTGTTGAAAAGGAAGGAAGGGGTCGCTACGCCTTCATCTACATGCAATTCATCCAGGGCCCCACACCCGTAGAGCAATGACCTGAGCTGTTTTGCGCTGACAAGCGAGCAATTTGTACTGATCTACGTGCCATGCTATATTCTCTTCGAAGCCTCCGGGACGGTGAATCACAGAATATGAATGATAAGTGTTTTGGGCAGTTATTTGCGACCCCGCAAAATGCTTACAGGAGCTATATGTCATGGTGCTGAAGAAGATATTGGCGTGAAAGGTATAGCTTCGGTAAGACCGTTTCCCTCTCGGGCTGAGTTCCACGGCTGGTTTTCCTGGTCGTGGCGCCAGTGTGCTCCAGGTCCATAGAAGGATTGCCTTCTACACAATGGGCCTATTGGTTTTACGCACGGTGATCTACATCGAGGTAACACCATTGTCAGCGCCACGAGTCCTACTAAGGTTGTCGCAATCATTGATTGGTGATTGTCAGATTGGTATCCAGGCTACTGGTAATACTGTAAAGCCTTGTTCACAGTAGAGTGGGGTAAAGAGTGGTGGGACTATATCCACCAGTTCTTGGATCCTTATCCACAAGAGTTCGAGACATTTGATTTCTACATGCGAACCAATGGCATATCTTGAGCTTTGCCACTTCCAATCTCTGTACCTCCCCAGCGCTTGTAGTGTTGGCGCATACTATCCCAATACCAATCAGTGGCTCATGCAAATTGCTGATGATTCTACCGCGGACGAGCAGCAGCGGGTCGTAGACTAATGCCAACTTGTAGCGGTTCTAGGTTCGACTGAACTATGTCTATGAATAAAGCGGCAGTATTGTTCAAAGACGTTATCTCTGAAGTAGCTAGATACACTGTATTTTTCTCTATTATGCAGGAGACTCTATAAAGAGAAATACTAAGAAAGCTTCTACAGCACTAAAACTTAAAAACTTCTTCCTATTCCCTTAGATTTTAAGAAGAATTTACTAAGATACTAAGATTATCTTTAATATTTTTAGAGGGGGAGAGATTTAAACTCGCGACCTTGTGGATTCCTTGGCATCGTGGTGAAGGAGTTTTGGTGTCCTAAGAAACCCTATTGCGCCACCCCTCCGAACTATATCTATAGCCGCTTCATCGAGGTATCTGGGGGTCAAGAGATGACGAGCGTATTTCAACATATGTTTTTGGCAGTCAGAACCTGCTGTCTGTGTCTGCTAGTAGATGTGCAATCCGTTACGGGTCTGCACTTACCGTCAGAAAGTCAGGGTTGGCTCTAGGAGGCCGTATTTGGGTCGCTGCCTTTTCAGGGTCATTGCGTGGCATTTTTGGGTCTTCAAGACTGTTTTTTGATAGATGTTGAGTTAAGACGAGCCTGATCCCGATTAACAGGTGAGCTCGCTTGGTTTCTGATGAATTATAATCTTATTTATATTCTAAGAAATATCATGATTGGATTGCCAAGCACCTGTATTCTGCTTCCTTGCTGTGCACCTTCTGCGCTTGGGGCCCATAACCTAAGGTGAGCACGTCAACCCTGTGGAGCCGCATAGATGATGAGGAACATGGGGCGAGAAGATATGCTTATTGGCAATAGGAACAAATCTTGTAAGGTCTGGATCGATGTTTAACAAAGTCGTAGCTGTTTGGTAGAACCCAGGCTGTAGGGGCTCTCTTTATATGGTAGAGGCTCTTAGTGTAGACAATTGGCTTGCTATCAAGATGCGTCACAGTCATCGCGTACGTCTGATGCAAGTATGGGTGAAGATGTCTCCACAGCCTAACCTATTCCACGTATCTGGCTCATTCCCCTGCTTAAATTCTCACTGGAGCCATCACTACAGATGACGACCATTGCGAGGATATTTTTCGTAAATTTTCCCGCGCGAACCTTATATCAGACACCCACTCCTCCTCTCGCCTCTTTCTCCATCGTTGGCACAACATCACTGGCTTAATATGGCTTCGAACCATGTGCATGCTCATAACAAATATACTCAGCCGTTAGTTTTTATTTTACAAGATAGTAGATATTTGAAATTTGACTTTTGAGTTTTCGTAGTATGCCGCAGCGTTTCATTATACCGCCTTTGTGCGGTTAAGAATGTACACGCTTTTGAGAATGTGTTACTACCTATTCAGACAGGCCTGTTGTATCCAACAGCCAGTCAATGCCGGAACAATGGTATGTGGCATAAGTCGAAAGCGCTCACGTGCAATCCGAAGGGGCCGACAGGGCACCTACAAAGTCAAACAAACAGAAAGGTATAGATTCAAGTCGTGGTTATACAGTCTATTTGTCGTCTCGCTACAATGACTGGCATGTTGCGTGTATCCTCCACTTGAGTCCTTCAACGACACGCACCACCCTCCATCAAGCCAGCATCTCGTCACTTATGCTCCACGCATCTACTCCTCATCGGCGTACAGAGCACGGCCAGGCTTCGAGTTGAGGAATTCGTTCCTAGTCTCATCGTTAGCCTTCCGGACCACCTTTGGTTTCATCCTACCCATCGCCTTTCCATTTCGTGTCTCAACCCAGCGTCATGAACTCACCTCTCGATTGCCCACTGCATGACTCCGTATCCGAGAAATATCGGGGGGAAGATGTAGAGAACCTGGTTCTTGGATCGGCGCACAACGTTCCAGAAGCCCTTGCTAAGGAAGTTGGCCATGGGGCGCTGTCGGTTGGGGCTCAGCTGGTAGGTGACGATGCCCTTGCCGGGTCGGCCACCACCCTCGTAAGGGTTACCCCATGCGCCAATGTGCCATCTATGCTATCGTCAGCATGCGCTCCACTCTAGTTGGCCATGCACACATGTGCCGTCTATGTAATGCGGGTTGGGACGCGGAATCTTTCGAGGCGGGTGCGGGTGCCGTGGCGTGCGGGGAAGGTCGAGACATACGTGGTCTTAGTCTTTGCCTGAGATTCGGGTCCGAGAGCCATTGTGAAGATGTCAGGTGCGGGTGTGGACGTGCAATGGGATGAGCGGTCGGTCGTGACGATGTTGCTAGAAAGATGCAATCCGAGCTGCGATGCCAAGCCTATTCGTGCGCTAATCATATTAGGGAAGGCTCGGTACAGACGAATCAGCTGAATACTATTGGTCAATTCGTCTGTGAACGGACAACCTGCATTCAGGGACGATAGTGTACATCAATCACTCGAGGTATTCGGCGTCTCACTCTTACAACCCTGAACTGACAGAACAAAAATAGAATAACCCCACCCAACACCACGCTGGCCACCTTGACAAGCAATCCCGCCGCGACGCCCACTATGCTGCTTGTATTCTCCGTATATCTCTAGCATGTTGCAACTTTGTTAATACAGTGGAGAATATTAATAGATTGTCTCTTGATGTTAGTCCGTAGGGGTCCCTTTCTTTTGAGGTAACAAGTCAGTCGAAGAAAAAACTGATGCGTAGGAAAAGGGTGTAATTGGAGTGTAGGGGTGCCTTATATTCCACTGATACTGAAACCTTGTCTAGCATTCTCGCGTCAAATACACCATTCAGACAAATGTATACGGATCTCAAAGCCCTTCATCACTGTATCACATGTAAGACTTCAAAGCACAGGATTTTATTACACGCTAACTCCTAAACCCCAAAGGTCCATACATCATCCAGATCTCTACTCGGTTATCACAATGCCCTCATTCATGACAATCCCATAAGTGACAGTCGGGCTTAATCTCTGCGGGCAGCCTTTATAGCTTTTATAAATTGTGGCATTATAAAAGTTACACATGTCGTCGATAATGGGACGAGCCTTGGTAAGATCATCGATGGTACAATGACCCTTGCCGCCAAGCCCGGGAGGAAAAGCACAGGGCTCGATCAACTTTGCATTGTTAGATTGCAAGATTTGTAGGTGTTGAAGAGCGGGAGATGTGGAATGAACGTACTTTAGAGTACTTGTGGTGGTTTACGCAGTGGCAGGCAAAGTCTTCAGCTGCGCAGCCATCGAGCATGTTGGCTTGGAGTTGACATTTGTAGATGCAACTAGGGAGCCAGCCTTTGAGCTTCCTGTTGTTCCTGGTTCTTCATGTTAACCCAAAGTATCATGCAGGTCCCAAATTACGAGATACATACAAACAGCGATATTTCGCCATATTCCCAGGAGCGGAAGCTCGCGTAATGTTGAATGTGAGTCATGCGTTAGCAACAGCCACGACCGAGAAAACTGTAGCGATAGAAGTGAAGCGCATGATTAGACCTGGTTTACAGATAAGCAACGTAGAAAGTGCGGTATGATAGGTGCTGATGAGTGAGTTGTTGTTACTGCATTTGAGTCCAGGAACAATCAGTTTATATACATATCACGTACAACTTTAGTCTCCCCCTGAAGTTGGCCCGTGATCAAATGATCCGCTAGACATGAATGTGTATCTATGCGATTCTGAAGTTGCAAATAGAATATTCATGTTTGCAAACATTACTTTTTGCAGTAGACTTCAAGCGAAAAGCATTTACGAATTGCACCGCTAAGCACAGTTTTTTATTATTCAAATTCCCATGGTCTTTTCCCGATCCTGCTTGTTTATCATGAGGCTGTTTTGTTGTATGCTGAGACAGTAATACACTCATGTCTAACGGTTTTGTGTGACAGGTTGAATTCTCTACGTACATCGTCTCCAGTGGTGAAAAAAGCAATTCGGCCAAATGAGTTAGTAGGAACCATTCTATGACTCAGCTATGTCAGCTGTTGCACCGCCATCAATCAGGTCTGATTGGCTGTACAATATGAGACCTAAACCCATTTTCGCTAAATATTATTTTTCTGTTTCTCAATAAAACTATAGTCCACTGAGTAACAGGATGAGAAGGAATGTGAGAGCATATTTGCGGTTGCAAAACAACATGCTTAGCACCTTCAAACGAGATGATTGAGAAATGGCAATATGCAAATACATAAATGACGAAATAAGCAGAGTGCGAATCAGTTTATTAAAGACAATCAGAACGAGAAGCAAGAAGCAAAGAATATACATCACGCGAAACTTGACAATGGCTGGGTATAGACGTTGTGTGAACCACACTAACCTTCCTGTCAACCTAAGACATCCCCCCTTAAATCTTTGACCCATAAGGTTGCCTATGACACTCGAGGTATTGCGTGCCAAATCCCGAATACATAAGATTTTTAATAAATGGGCCTAAGCAGCAACTCGCCCCCTTTTCTTTTTCAATGTCATCTTTGAAACAGCATTTGCTTGTTGCGCCAAAACTTGCCCACTCCTACCTTGCATCATCGAATAGATAAAGTTCAGCCCTACAAGTTAAGGTAAAGTCCAAGAAAATCAGTGGATAGCTTCCAACCCGGCATTTGGATGGTTATGCTCGCGAAACTGCGATGCTATGTGCTAATACTATCACATTTCTCTGTTGAATACTCACATCCTTTTCCGCTGCTAATTTCATTCTTCTCCTATAAAACAAAGGAGAAAAACATTTTAAAACTCCAAGTCTTGTGTAAGACATTCATAGATAACTTGCGTGCTGTATGAGGCCATTTCCATCTGGACATAACGTTCCGATAACGAATGGGAGTCACCAGAAGAGTTGATATCTAGAATAGTTGCCGCTTTCCAACGACACCCCCAGAACTATAAAATAGACGAACATTTACTAAAGCTATCGTAGCAACAGGTCCAAAATTGCATATATACTCAAAGACAATAACTCCCTCCACCTCTCTTCTCACATGACGATGCCTCCTACTCCGCATCGAAAAACACATCTTCGTCAGAAACCCCCTCCCTCTCCCCCAACCCCGGTCCATTCTTCCTAAAATACTCCCATCCAACCAACCGGTTCCCCCCGTCAACCGTATAGTCACCCTCCTCAGCCAGGACCCCATCCCCCCTCGCCGCAAACTTCTTCGCCCACCCCACATTAAGCGGCAACCCCGTATGCGCCGCGCTCGTCCCGCCACGCCTCCTCACCCCACTCCAGTGCCTGATACAATGCCCCAGAACCGGCAATACGGGCGGCAACAGGCAGCTGTCATTGGCAACCTTGCCTCGGGGCACTTCGTACCGTGTGAATTTGAGGTACCGGCGGTTTGTCTCTGAGAAGTCGACGGCACGCAACAGTTCATGCTCGAATTTGTTTTCCAAGCTACCGTCTAGCCGTACTACGTCGTCTGCTTCCCGCCTGTTCGTTTGCGGCGGGGTGTAGTCGTTGCGCTTGCGCTTGCGCATCCTAGCGGGTTTGGGGTGGTTGCGGTCGGGCAGCGAGCGGAGGGAGTAGGTGCCGATGAGGTGGTTGATGACTGGGTCGAGGATTGCCATGCCGCGGGAGTAGAGGCGACAGATTGTTATCTCGATTGCGTCGAGGTGGCAGGCGGAGAGTTTGGTCTTGTAGAGTTGGTGGATGAGGGCGTCTATGAGTGGGATTGGATGAATTTGGGGAGGCCGAGTTGGAGCATGCAGTTGTATAAGTGAATTTTCTCGAGGAGGGACGAGGGGACGTCCATCGCGATTGGGCCGTTGGGGTCTGTTAGGTGGTCTTTCGCCTTTTGCTTTGTAGTCTGATTGGACCTTCGACTGCCCATGTATGCTTTCACTTTGTCGACCCACGGGATGATGTATGCTTCAATCTCATCGGCACGTATATATGCCATTTGATCGTCAGCCTGATCACTCCCTCCGTTCTGTGGATAACAGACTGGGAGACGCAACTCGTTACTGCCGGGATTATACGTAAAATGGTCCTTAGCAAAGCTCGAACACAGAATCAGAGTCTCGCGGCAAAGACGTCCCGACACAATCTTGTTGTCGTTTTGCCTGAACTCTTTTATGTATTCGAAATCGCTGCCCCAGCTATTCTTCTTTTCGCAATACAGGGTCTTGAAGATCTGTGTTTCAACGATGATTTGCACATCCTCAGTAGACTTCGGCCCGTTCCTCTGCTTGAACACATCAATCGGATCTGTGTATGGATGTCCTTTTTGTGCGAGCTCGCACTTTTTCCTTGCTTCTTCTTCTAGGTATTCCTCGTGTACGATCACAACTCTGCCGTCTTCGTCGTAAAGAACCATATCTTCGTCCAGATATCAGTGCGTATTGGAGTAAAAGTCCTTAGATTTGAAATACAAAAGTCGCAAATGGCGTCGGTGAGCGGGGCGCGATGTTCGAGTACTAAAATGGACATGCTCACTTTCCACATTCTTTGTTCAAGTCGCTGATCACAAAGACGGGCGCATTATCCAAGGGCGTCAAGAAACAACAAGCAATTTCTTTCATGAGTGGCGGATTTGAAACAAACTCTATTACAAATGCAATACTTCTTGCTAGGGATTGCTGAATCGTATCATCTAGCGCCGCGTTCGTGCAGGACTGTTGACGGACCACGAGCCATACTAATCAGAATGTGAACTATATCTTGGGGACTGGGACTGCCGATTCTCATTCGATACTGGTTTACCAACGCTAATATCATGATTGATATCAACAGGAATGCAACATATAGCACGAGACGGACACTATATGGAGTGTATAAACTGTTCAATACGAGGACGTAGCTGACTGTAATCACCCTCACTGACTTTCTGTAAAAACAACGATTCTTGTAACCTCGATCTACATATGACTGTCCTACTTCTTTCCTCCCCCACCACAAGCCCTCTCTAGCGTCAAGAATGCGAAATGGCCACCAACAACCGGTCGGGCAAAGAACCACGGCCCAGGGAAGCCACCGTCACCCTCTGTCACGTAGAGATCGGTAAAAGCCCGGTCCGTGACCGTCTCATTCAACCATAAAGCCACGCGATCTAGTATCTCAGAACGCACCTTCTTACTTGCAACAGCTGCTGCCTCGAATTCCCAGTCTGACTTGGTGTATAGGTGGCGCGAGTCGAGAGGCAGACCATACTTTTGCATAACATTTCCATACCACTCGCTTTGCAACGAATAGACAGAATCTGGAATGAAGTCTTCGGTTATAGGAGTGCGGCCCGAGCTGTCTTTGAAAGGTTTCAAGGGCCTTTGCGCATCTTTATTACCGGATGCGTAATCTGACTTGTCGAGTATTGATGGCGAATTCGTGAAGGTGGGATGGAAACACAGGACCGCATCTGTGTATAATGAGTAGAGCGTAGTCCAACTTCCATACCAGTTGTAGGCAAGCTTAGCATGTGTGCCGTCACGCGAAATGGCATACTCCTGCCATTTCTTGATATAAGTGTCGGAAATGTTGCGATAATGCTTCGCATCACCAGGCCGGTCCATGAGATCTGCAATCTCACTAAAGGCTTTGATGCCGACGATTCCTTTCAGTGCAAGGTTAGTCTGAAGCGGCAGCCAGCCAGCGAAATCATCAGTAGAAACTGGTTCCGTAGTCAGCGAGCGTCTCAAGTCAATGTGTGCGTACTTACGCTGATTATGTGGTTCCAGCGTATCTTCAACGAGATAACCAGTCCACTGTTTCCAAAGATCGTAACTCCCTTCAAGCCAGTTCTTAGCCTTTTCGACTCCCTTCGTGCTTCCACCCCAGACTTCGTCGATGTACTCGATGCCATCATACGAGGCGACACTTGTAAGGCCAAAAACACCCTGATCAGACCCCTTCATGTCGCCGTCATGGCCAACAGCGGACCAAATAGACTGAGCTTCAGCTTGAGAGCTGTAGGTCAACGAGTTGACTAGGGCAAGACCCATGATGAGCATATCGCCACATTCCTCAACCGGCATGTACTCGTCCCTTCCATCAGCGTGTCCGGTAAGGTTAGGGAAGTGAGCGCCCAGGTCATGCATCGAGTATTTGTTTGGATACTGCCCACTGAGCTGATGTTCAAGAAGCGGCTCAAGAAGGTACGCCAGCCACCGGGGTTGCGTGTAGAGGAAGAATGGGAACGCTGGGAAGATGACATCCACAGTTTGACAGTTACCGTTTGAAGAGATCTCCTTGAGGAACAGGAGTGGGTTTTCCTTGGTGCCAGAAAAGCTGGTCGCGCCCATCACCTGTCGTGCAGACAGTGCAACAATGTCAACATAATTGGTAGAGCCAGATTCATAGGCGTCGATGCGCAACTGCTCCGAGTAGTTGCTGGCTAGACTGCTGGCCGTGGCAAAGTCACCGTAGTGGAACTGAATAAGCTTGTCTTCGTCATGGAACCATGATTTCCACAAGGGCCGCATGAAGGTGAGGCCGCGCGCAGATGCATACTGTGTAACTGGGTCTTGAACATGGGTCAGAGTGAATAGCACGCTACCGCTAGCGGCTTTCGAAGCAGTACTCGACTTCCCCAGCTCGAAGGATTTCACAAAAGCAAAGACTGGCTCCTCATCCATGATGCCACGGAAGTTTCCATCCACTTCGTTCTGGAGTGTCCCGGTGCGGGCGAACCTCTGGCGGAGTAACGCGGAAGTGCCAGACTGGTGGCGTACATCTGCTGGGCCTGTGAAGTGCAGCTGACCCCACTCGGGCTGATCATTCGTTTCGGTGAAGAGTTGCTCGACCTGGCGCTTCACTTGCCACGTCTTCAGCTTGTCTTTCAGACCAGGCGCTACGTGCTGGAATAGGCCCCATTCTATGAGACTCTCCCTCTTGCCGCTGACCCACTGACCATTCACATCCACGTATATATTGACATCGACAGACCCTTCTACATGTATCGAGAGATATGCTGCCGGGAGGGTCTGTCGCAAGGTTGATGTGGGTGTTATGGGAGAGAGGAAGGACAAGGTGATCTCGACGTCCTCGGCTTTTTGGGATTTCTTAGATACTTGCAGCGAGTATGTGAGGTTCGTAGTAGACGCGTCGTATTTGGCACCTTTGTACACCGGATACGCTACCGTGTAGCTGCACAACCAACAGGTCAGCATTGAATAAATCACGGGTGGAGATGTCATGCATACCTTTTGTCGGTTTTGTCTAAAGAATCATGGGGCCTGCCCAGCAGCGGAAAGACTCGATTCTCATCGGGAAGCGATGCGAGCACGCCAAATCCAATCTATACAGAGCTTGTAAGCACGACGCGCAATGTGGCTGGGAACCATGTCGCCGTAGAGAATGTGGGTAATCTTACCTCTGCGCCAGTCCAAAACATGGGCCATTTGCTCCAAGGCTCCTCACGCGCATTCTGCAGCCATGTGCTCAAATACGGATTTCTTACGATCAACGGAAGGACCGGAGGCTGGAGAGTCGAAGCATCGATGACACTTGCTAGAAGCGCCGTAGCGAATATCCCGAGAGAACGCATTGGAGCGGCCCGCGCGCAAACGATTACACAGACAAAAGGGCAAACTCGATACTAGAACTTCAGAGACATAGATTAATGTTACACAATACACAGAGGGATCGAGGTTGTGTTGGGGGTGAGAGCTGGCAGCTGGGGGATGGGAGCTCGGGTAGCTGCAGTCTGCGGGGTTGTGGAGCGGCCAATGAGCGCCAGGTGCCTTGCATCATGGGTGGATCGGCAATCGTCCCATGTTTCATGACGCGGCCTGACTTCTCACCGTCTCTATTGTCGCAGCATTCAACTCTTCGGCCAAAGAAAAGTCTCCAGATGTGACGACGCACAGTTGCAGCCAGTGTATGTGAATTCCGGTGTACCTCTTGCCTCAACAAGGCACATACTACTGTAATCCAGGCGAGGCCTCCATATTGTTAGTCGACGCTGCCGCAAGTGGTGTTTGTGGGCTTCGATGCTTCCATACAGACGCAATGGCGCTCATCAACGAAGATGCCATGCGACCTCGCCCCGTGCGTTTCTTTGGTGACGATGTGGGTGTTTCTTCTCCCGGCGGTTTCACGGGACTGGGAGTATGTATCGTCCGGTCGCCCATGGCGCTCACTAGATTGTGATGGTAAATGGGATGCACCAGAGAAGTATTTCTTTGTGGAAGACTGGGGAGCGGTCGAATAGTCGGTTTCGCAGGCTCTAGCTTGATAGAGGGTGGGACAGACAGACGGTAAGATGGTGGTGGTTTGGGTACGAAGCTATCCGTCTGTAACGCTTGCTCGTTGGACTGTTCATCTACTTCCTCTACCCGGGGGCTGGAAATATCGTGCGGAATGTATGTACGCGGTTGCCAATTGGAATTTTCTCCATGAGAGGGACGGGCAGTTGCCGCTGGCATGTGTCTGTTGCTAGTTGAATTCGGGCTTTTCGTCGTATTAGCCTCCCCTTTGTCACTTCCAAAATCATGCTGCGGTCCGCTGTTGACTGAATCGTAGGTCTCTCGGTCTGTGCTGATGATTCGTACACTCGTGTCATGTGGCTCAATCACTAAAAGGTCGTTCTCTTCTCCAACCCCATTATGTTCTGAGCGAAGCAGCCCCAAGTCTCGCAGTTGGTCTCGAGTGCGGTAATAGTATCGAAACGTTGCGAAAGGTCGGTCCAACGGATCGATCAGCGCGAATTTGTAGAAGCGTTTGGGTTGCTCTGGCCCGGCCCGTCCAGCGTTGACGAGACTGTCACTTTTAGCAGTGTGCCTTCTCCGTATCCAAATCGTACTTACCTGATTCCTCTACCCTCCTTTGAATGTTGTGTATTCTCGTACATCTCTACTTGCCTTTGAATCCGCTTTCTGGCATGAGCACGATGTACTCGTATCTCCACGCAAGCTGTCTCATCAAACATACCCACCATACCCACCCGCTGTTTATGAGTTTCCCTCAGCGGCGCGAAACATAGTACACGTTTCTCGATCCTCTTGACTCCCTCTGCATCCTCGGAGCTCTCAAATAAGCCAAACATAGTTTTCCCTTGCCAGCCTTCTGCTTTTCCAGTCGACCAACTCACAATGTGCGCGCCGTCGATATATAGTTTGAAGAAGAAGTAGTGCTCATCGGGAACTGGCGGCGAAACGGCATAGCTTACCCAGAACGCGGTGCCTGGTAGAGCGGGCACAAACACACTGCATGCTGACGTCTTACTTTCGAAAGGCTTTGGCATGAGTCTTGTGATCCCGTGGGCATCTTTGGGATCCGGGTGATACTCAGGAAGCTTTTCGATATCCAGCTGAGAATGGAGCGTGATGTCTATGCTGCAATGATGCATTGCGTCGGTCGCCTGCCGGTAAAGTCGAGTAAGTGACGATACCAGCGCTGAGTATAAGCAGGTGCGACTGTATACTCAAGGTGAAGCAAACAGAAAATTCACTAGCGCAGTTAATACCTTAGTGTACAGCACGTGTTGTAAAAGGAAATCTAATAAGTGTGGAAGGGTAATATCGATAAGCAAAGCGCAAACGAGGCAACCCTATCGTAAACTTTTCTGCGCTTCTAGTGGCCAGCGATATCTTATCGACCTTTGGTAAGCTTACCGTTCTGCAATTGTCACTGATGCCATCGCCTCCATGCTACTTCTGACTCCTGAATCACCAAAGCATTTGTTCTCCAGAACCAATAGATGAAGGCCGTTATTCTCAGGTATAAGTGTATAGGGTATTAGATGTGAGTGATGCAATGAACGTACTCCGGAGCCTTTTACTTTTCGCCCTCCCCAGATCCTCCATTCTTCTCTAGATAATCTTTGATACTGAACATACCCGTCCCTCTCTCGAGCGGCTTTTGTTGATTTGGACTAGGCTTCCAGCCAATCATATAGATGAGTCTGAAAGTAGCAGGTAGAGTCCCATCTTCGTTTCCATGGAGTTCCTTGTATATTCCTTCAGCAGCAAGTAGCACATCTCGATGTATGGCGCCCTTTTCTCTTGCCAGTACGGCGTTTGACTCGCCCATGGCTTGCAGGTCCTTCATCAGCGAGAATGTATCAGGGAAGTCGACAACTATATCGTCGACATCTACCGTAAGGAGGTTAAAGCCAGCTTTTTGCAGCAAGCCGCCAACATCTTTTACGTCTGCCAGTGGCGAAGTATGTGTTGAGACGCCACCTCTCCGGTCGAGCTCTGCTAATTGAAGCGATGTTCGGAGCTCATATAAGCTGTCACCACCCATCATGACGCCAATAAAAGGGCAGTCTGGCTTCAGTATATTGTTGATTTGGGCGAGGACTGAGGGTAAGTCGTTGATCCAATGTAGACTCAGATTACTCAGGACCGCATCGAAAGTGTTGGCCTCATAAGGTAGTAACTCTGAGGCAGGGAGAACCTCTCGTACAATGTCGATTTCATTGTTGAAGGGCAAGTCTGCATCTCGATAGAGTAGCGATCGGGACGAGTCAGCGGCTGTGATGGTACCGATGCGCTTGGACCGCGGGCCCTTTTCTGGTGCATCTTCGGACGGTAATGTTAATGCCCGAGAAAGATTGCATGCGTTTGCGCCGAGGTCGAGAACTTTTGGGAAATGTCGGTTTATGTCCTGCTTGTCTCAGCGGTTGCTCGTTTTGTGGAAAAGAGGCAGCTCTACCAAGACTCGTTCGCACAACCGTGAAGCGACCTCGTCTCTTAGATAATCTACATTCCGACTTGTCTCGACATCCTTTGCAGCCCGCTCCTTTTGCATCCATTTTTGCTGGGCACTAAATATCTCGAGTATGGGCGCTCCGGGCGCTTGAACAGCGTAACGTCGCGTGAATTGACGGGAAAAACATGTTCGCTTGCACGGCGAAATCAAGGCGCGCACACAGAAACCACTCATGTTTGGAAAAGACCGTGCAATTGACTGAGTTGAGAGGCAACGCGCTCAAAGAAAGAGGCGTGTATAGACAAGGATGTTAAAAGTACTACGTCAACATAGCTGATAGCTATACCTAGGTACCTACTACCAACCCACCAATCGGCGTTTGGCTCCACCGAGCTGTACCTCCGCTGTCCAAAAGTTGACCTCCACACTCCCCCACGCGACAGCCAGACCGGCGAGTAGGAGGAGGAATACCAACCCGACAACCCGAAACCCTTGTATTGCAACACGTGCAAATCACCATGGCACAAGCATTCCCATACACATACTACGCCTGCGACTGCTTCGACAGCAACAGCGTAGCAGGCACAAAACTCACCTCGCACGTCCTCGCCGCAACGGACGAAGAAGAGACGCTCGACCCACGAAACCCACGCTCCAACTACGCCCTCTACCCGCTCGAGTACCTTCTCTACTGCGAAGACTGCCTGCAAATCCGCTGCCCACGATGTGTAATCGAAGAAACGCTAAACTGGTACTGTCCCAACTGTCTCTTCGAAGTGCCCAGCTCGGTCGTCAAAAGTGACGGCAACAGATGCACGCGCAACTGCTTCAACTGCCCCGTCTGCATATCCCCAATGGTTGTCAATCTGCTCGAGAACCCGGAAGTCGACCCCAGCACAGCAGATCGGCATATCCTGGCGTGTCCGTACTGCCATTGGAGCACGGTGGAGACGGGCATCGAGTTTGAGAAGCATACGGGCGTGTATTCGCAGATTTCACGCATAGCGAACGGGGGGAAGCCAATACCGTCGACCAAGGAGCGGGATAAGGAGCGTGAGAGACGAAAGGAGCTGGAGGCTCAGCGTAGAGATTCAAGGAATCTGCAGGCTTTCTCTCGTGGCTCGGCCACTGTGAATGCGGGGGGTGACGAGCCGCCCTCGCGTGACGACCTGTTTGCGAATCTCGCTGCGTTCTACAAGGCGGAATTGGACGCTCAGACGCCGTCGAATCCGCTGGAGATGAACTTTTCCTCGCCGACGGCATATTCTCGCATTATGAATTTGTACTCGACGTCGACGAAGAAGTCGAAGCGGAGCAAGCCCACGCCCATGAGAGACGCTGCGTCCGAGTTGGAAGGACTCGTGACACACGATCCCACCGCCGAAGCCGCAGCAATCGAGCGTATCAAGCGAGGCGGCTGGAGTGCTACATTATCGCCCACGCAGAAACTCGCCCAGCTCGACCCCCACGTCCAGTTTGACGACCAGCTCCGCCCCATCCCAACCCTCCTCTGCACAAAACGCTCCAAGCGCTGTCGCTCCTGCCGCCACATTCTCGCAAAACCCGAATCAAAAATCACGTCGACACGCTACAAAATCAAACTATTGGCTCTGAACCACATCCCCCGCCTCAGCGTCCGCGCCCTACCACCCCCTTCCAACCCGCCCGTCCCCGCCTTCCCAGGCTCCGTCCCAACATCCGGCCCGCAACTAGCCCAACCCCAGGCCCAACCCCCCTTCAACTACAACGCCCTCCGGCCAGGTATCCCCGCGCACTTCCTGCTCCATCTCAGCAACCCCCTCTTCGACCCCATCCGCGTCACCCTCGCCACCAGCAGTACTACGCCGGGAAGAGTCTCGTCGCACGTAACGATCCTCTGCCCCGAATTCGAAGTCGGCGCCAACACGGACGTCTGGGACGATGCTCTCTCGTCCTCCCCCGCCCCCATGCCGCGTCGCTCCACCATCAACGCCGAAACCGGCCAGATTGAAGCAGGCAAGATCTGGGATAAAGGGCGGAATTGGACAAGTGTTGCGATTGAGGTCATACCCGGTTTTCTGGATGAGGTGAACGGCGGGGAGCAGGAGGAGGCGCTGGAGCCTGATGATGATTTACTGGAGATTCCCATCTTTGTACGATTGGAGTTTGAGGTGGATGTGAATGCGGAGGAGAGGGAACTGGGGGATTCGAGGGGGAGTAGGGGGGAGAGGGAGAAGAGGGAGGAGGCGTTTTGGACGGTGGTGGGGGTGGGGAGGATTGCTAATGCTTAGGATTGTGATGATGATGATAATACCCCTTTGTTCTTATGGCGATGAATGTATCAAGGCATGAGAGAGAAGTTCATTCGGTATGCTTGACACGGACTTCTTCAAGACGTGGTCTCGCTGTCCTTCTTCTTCTTCCGAGTCACCATTCCATCCAACGTTGCTTGACTTGCTTCTCGCTTGTGCACTGGTTTCTCGCCTACCTTCCTGCCCGTCGGCTTCGCTCGCTTGGCCCTTCTTGCTCCATCCTCGTGTCCGCTTTCCTCATGACCATCCGCCCTGTCGTCTTGATGCTCGACCATTGCACCGGGTGGAGCCTTTGTACCCTCAGTCGGCCCCTCGGCATCATCATCGAATAAAGTCCGCCAGCTTCCATCCAGGACCTGAGGCGAGTTGCCATGGAGGTTGACGCGGTACGCATTCTTCATTCCCTGGAGACAAATGTCTCTTCTTGTGGGGAAATCAAACATTGGCTTGGGATATGTCTGCAGTCGACCGTCTGCACTGCTTCCAGCCGTTCCATCCCCCTTGACCAAACACTCCCACTTCTTTTGATCAGCAATCGGCGCCTTGTGCGGCTCGTAAATGTATTTTTTATCGAATTTGGCGAGCTCAGGTACGTATCGGCGGATAAAGTTACCTTGCTTGTCCCATTTCTGGGGAAAGGCCACGGGCGAGTAGCAGCGGTAGAATTGGGCGAAAAAGGCGGTGCAGGAAAGCCATTGCCAATTACCTATGTTACATGCAGCTTCGTGGTCGATGAGCCATTCTTCAAACACTTCGGCGCCGCGCTCCCAGTCAACGTAGCAGCCGCCTCTGGTCAAAAAGCATGCAACGGCGTGGCGGCCGAGATGGTGGATCCAGCCTTCCTGCGCGAGCTGCCGCATCAGTGCGTCGATCCATGGAAATCCCGTACGGCCCTGCTTCCAGCGCTGGAAATGGGACTCGGCTTCTGCATTGTCGATTGTGTATTCTCCGGTGATTAAGCCAGACGAGGCATCGACTTTGGAAGGAAGATGCCAGGGAATGAAGCGGCAGTGCGAGTTGTTGTAGGTCTGACCAAACGAGTATCCCAGGGATGCCTGTGCACCAAAGTACATGTCACGGAAGAGGAGCTGGCCGGTCAGACTGGTGGGTGGTTGTGAGGCTTTGCCTTTGTATTTGTCGGCCACGTCTTGAGCGCGCCAGTAGAAGAGACGGCAGCTCAGGGAGCCAAAGTGCATGTGTGGAGATAGAAGAGTGGTGGATTGTGGCTCGAATGCAGTCGGTGCAGTATTGGGTTTCTCAAAGGTGGCCGTGTATTCTTCATCTGCGATGATTTTATCAAGCGCTCGCAGGGCCACTGTCTCTCCGCCGCGGTGTGGTGTTGTTGCTGGCTTCAGGCCCAGCTCTTCCATTGTAGGCACGGCAAAATCGCCTTTTGGTCCGGCCAGAGCAGTGTAGGAAGCTTCATCTCCATTTCTCTGGGTCGAGTTGATGTCCGGTTGGGCTTTTGGCTTCTCTTGGTCAAAGTCCAGATGGACGTCTCCAGGGTCGGGTAAGGATTTGGGTGCGGGGATGGGTCTAGGGATTGGTCCAATCTTCTTGGCAGCTGCTAGTACCTGAGCCATGCTCATGGTTGGTTTCCCATTGTTATTCTTGACCAAGTCATCTGGATCATACAGCGTCCTTCCAGTCTTGGTGATGACGTCGACGCCCGCTTGCTTCGCAATGTCCATGACCTTGGCATCACGCTCCCTGGCATAAGCATCCGTATCCTTTTCAAAGACCAAGTGGGTGATATTCCACGCTTTGAATAGCTTGGGAAACAAGGTTTGCGGGGCTTCGCGGATGAGGAAAAGCTTCGACTTTGGATTCAACTTGGTGATGGATTTGGACAGGTCGTTTTGGCAGTCAATGAGGTACTGCCAGCGATTGGGACCAACACGGGCACGATAGACATAGTGCGGATCCCACGTCCACACTGGATAAAGACATTCGGGGTCAAGGTCCAGGGCTGCTTTCAGAGCTGGGGAATCATGGAGACGCAAGTCGGTCCGGAACCAGTAGATGACCCGCGACTTTGTCATGCTGGCTGAAGTTTGCAAGGGCCCAGAAAACGAGGGAATGAGCAAAAAAGAAGGGAGAATTGTCACAGAGCTCAAACTTGACGAGATGCGGCCCCGACTAGTGGACGAGAAGAGTGCATGGCTGAATGCATGCGGTCATCGATCGAAGCTAGGACGCTCGCCAATCGCTGAGTGGTGCAACAAGCCAATCGGCCGTATTTCTCCCTGTGCCGGACACGATGGAGAGACATGATCAAGGTGAAGGAATCGGCTGTCGTGCAGACAGCGGCAGCAGGACCCGTACGTCTGGGGTCGGCATGCTCAGCGGGGAAGGGTTCAGGGGAAGCAGGGACTCAATTCTTCGTCAACCAAACACGCCGGGCCATGGTCGAGCGCCGGGATGGTGGGCAGGTGGCGGGAGAAAAAGAAAGGCCATGGGCGTGGGCGTGGGCGTGACACGGGCGGTGAAGGCAGGCTCGCACGGCCGTTCGCCAGCGTGGGAGGGCGATGCGGAGACGACGGGGGCAGGGCTGAATGCGAACTCGGGGGGTTGACGTCTGGATGAGATGCATTAGCAGAGGGGTTAGTGGGTAGTCGACATGTATGCACGCACAGTACGCCAGACGACCAGCACGATAGCAGGACGGCGGCAGGGCCGGGTCACGGGACGGCTGCACGGCGATGGCTGCAACGGGTGCATGGCGCGCTTGTGCCGTCGCCAGTCGAGAGCAGGAGCGGGAGGGGAAGGGAAGAGGCCCGAGCTTCCAGCGCCCGCCTGCACTCGTGCACTCGCTTGGGCCGTCGTCTGCTGTGGCATGGCAATCTCCCAACAGACAGCCCCCCACGCGCTTGCACTGGACAAACAGAGCCCTCGCCATGGTCGCTTTTGCCCTGTCGTGACCCTCCAACTGGGGGCGCAACGTCTCTGCCAGACACAAAAACCTTTCGTGCTGTCGTGTCATGGGTGCTGTCGCGCGGCCCCCTCGCGCCTGCCGTCTGGATGTAGTACTGCGGGGAAGCAAAAACAGCAACGCCCTTGCCTCGAGCCCATCCATCTGCAGCTAGACTCTCTGACGTGGAGACGACGGACAACTGTGCACCTACTACCCCTCGCTCGCCTTGACTGAACGCCCCCTCACTCCAATTTTCACTTTTTCCCCTCTTTGCAACCATGGCTGAATCACTGGAAGATGTGTACATCACGGTACGCCTTCTCGCCCGCTCAATTGACTCGATGGCAACCTGACTAACACGCCCCGCCCCGCAGCTCCTCATGAGCGACTCGTACCTGCCGGGTGCTGCAGTCCTGGCTCACTCGCTGCGAGATGCCGGAACCACGAAGAAATTGGCCGTGCTCATCACCCCCGAGACGCTCTCTGAGCAGACGGTTGAAGAACTCAGGGTGCTGTACGACTACGTGATTCCCGTGGAGCGTATTCGCACCGCCAATACTGCCAATCTCTACCTGATGGGGCGTCCTGACCTAGCATACACTTTCACCAAGATTGCACTATGGAAACAGACTCAATTCCGCAGGCTAGTATATCTCGACGCCGATGTCGTTGCCCTGCGTGCTCTGGACGAGCTGTTCGACATCGAGGCCCCGTTTGCTGCCGCCCCAGACATTGGCTGGCCAGATGCCTTCAACAGCGGTGTCATGGTCATCAAGCCGGACCTGAGTGTATACGAGGCCCTGGCTGCCATGGCGGCCGCCGGTGAGAGCTTCGACGGCGCAGACCAAGGCTTACTCAACCAGTATTTCGAGCACCGTCCCTGGCAGCGTCTCAAGTTCACCTACAACTGTACCCCCAATGCTGAATACCAGTGGGAGCCCGCATACCGTCACTACAAGCACCAAATTGCCGCCGTCCACTTCATCGGCAAGAACAAGCCTTGGTCGGGCAACCATCCTGGTGGCAGTGGTGTATACGGAGAGCTGGTGGCGCGATGGTGGGCAGTGCACCAGAAGCATTTTGGTCATGGACAGAGATCTGGTGAGACACATGGCACGCTAGGTGCAGCCATTAACTCTTCCTCTTTTGCCCCTCCCCCTGCAGAGGCTTCTTCTGTCCCTGCCGAGCCACTCATAACGGATACGGAAGATGAAGTGCAAAATGCTGACCAAGTTGATATAGGAACTCTCTCGGACTCCTGGGACCCAACCAAGTACGTGTACCTGCACCTTGAATCCACACTCCTCATGCTAACATTCATAGGTCCGGCCCCCCATCCCAATCGAAGCCCGAAGCCGCCAACTTCCCCAACCAGACTTATGGTTTCAGCAACGACCCTTCACTTTTCCGAGCCCCAAGTGCCTATCCAGATGCTCCCAAGGACATGTGGTACCAAGTGCCAGAGAGTAAGCCAGCACCTGCTAACCTGCCTCCCCCCATCTTTCCATGGGAGCAGGCTGCCGACAGACCCCAGCCGGCGCGTGTCTTTGCCGAAGACCAGTCGCCAGAACCCACTCCTGCTGTCGAGTTACCAATGCATCCCTTCTCGACTACTCACTTTGACGGCGATGACAAGACGGCAGCCGAGGGTGCCAAGAAGGAACCTTCGCCTGAAAGGCCCTCGGGCCAGCAGTGGCAGTCCACTGCCGGCAATGCATGGGATAACGTTCCAGGTATCGACAATTACGTGCGCGCCGTATCCGACCTCAATGGGCAGCGTGGTAAGACTGCGGCTCTGCAGAAGACGACGGGTACAGACGATATCGGCTCGCCCACAATTGAGCGAGGTCGCCGCGAGAGCCTCATCATCACCGACTTCCCTTCTGCTGTCGAGCGGCCGAGCCTTCCTGTGACACCAGCCCCTGTCCGCCGCCCCATGTTCTGGGGCGATGAGAAGAGTAAAACGGGCGAGCTACCTTCTGCGACAGGTGTGCCCGACCAGACCGAATGGGTGAGTGAACCATGAGTTCTTCTTTTTACTTACCCCCCGAACTGCTTCGACGATGACACGCTATGACAAGGACTAACCTTTACATGTGAAGAATCCCGAGGAGAAGCTTGACGAGTTACAACGCTCATCCCTCATTGAATTTGAGCACCTCAAGAAAGACGAACACCCCGAGCCGCCACTGCGCGAACTGCCAGAGCACTCTGTTGGGGATGTTGCAAAGGGACCTGGCGGTAGTAACGTCCCGGTAGGTGAGCAGGTCAAGGTCTGAGGAACCATGGTCATTCCATCTACCTTTGGCGATGACAGCCCCTCAGCCAAGGCTCGAGGGTGTGTTGTCAGCCCAACCAAGATTACAGAGCAAAAATGTCAGGGTTCAGGACGAGTATGATGAGAGGATTGGAGGGTTTCGTCACTTTCATTTATCAGACGATGCGATGAGGTCATATACCTTATGTTTTTGTTCGCTGTCATGGATTTTATCGCGATTCTACACTTAGCCTTACTGGCGTTGCTGTTCTCTTCTGTCTTTCATTGGCGAGCTCACATCAGCATTGACTAGCGATTAGCTTGCTTTACCCGTCATAACAATCAGCATCAGCATGAACACTGCCTTTTTCATCGTATGCAACCCCGCTTGTTCAATTTTTTTCCTTGTTGTTCTCTTTCCAAGGATACAGGGTTGACGCCGCGGAGAGATTGCCGCTGGTGATGCCGTCTATACAGAGTACCACGTAGGTATGCATGTATGGTACGCTCGGATGCAGGGTTTGCGGCACATGCATGACATATGCATGCACGCCCCGACAGTGGGTCCGCACTAAAGAGCTTGACTTTAGTTGTCATCTGTGCCGTTTGGTGTGTCCTCTCCCTTGGTCCCATGGCCCAGCTTGGTCATCCAAAATGCCCCGCTTGCCCCTCCCTCTGCTCCCGCCTCGGTTTGCTGCCCTCACACAACCACCTGCCCGAATAAAACTTCAACCAATCTATAGACCGCGAATAAGCGACAGTGTAACTCGCAGACGTCTCTTCTGTTCCTCGCAACATTTTTGCTCCTCATCGTCGCCCGGCTTTATTGAAGCACCTAGACGCGTTGCCCACTCCATCCCCAAACGCATACCCAACGCCGACTGGCCCTATCTGTACCGCGGATTCGACAAGATGGCGCACCTAGACCCATACTTTAAGCAAGTCGATGATTTGCAAAACACCTTTATCGAGAGGCTGAGGGAGGCCGTGGCCATTCCCAGTATCAGTTCCGAGGACCAGAGGAGGCCTGATGTGGTCAAGGTATGTCTGTCAGCTGTTGATGAGCCTGTCACAGCACGTGCGAGCCTCTACAACACCGCATCTGACCATGTTCTAGATGGGACACTGGCTCGCCGACCAGATCAAGGCTCTTGGTGGCACTGTCGAGCTCCGTGAGCTAGGAAAGCAGCCTGGTCGTGAGCACCTCGACCTCCCACCCTGCCTATTGGGTCGCTACGGAAACGACCCCAAGAAGCTCAACGTCCTCGTCTACGGTCACTACGATGTACAGCCTGCGAACAAGTCGGATGGCTGGGCGACGGACCCCTTTACACTCAGCATCGACGACAAGGGCCGCATGTTTGGACGTGGCAGCACCGATGACAAGGGCCCGGTGCTTGGATGGCTCAACGCAATCGAGGCCCACCAGAAGGCTGGCGTGGAGCTACCCGTCAACCTGGTCATGTGCTTCGAGGGCATGGAGGAGAATGGATCTGAAGGACTGGACGACACCATCCGCGCAGAGGCCAAGAAATTCTTCAAGGATGTCGATGTTGTCTGCATTTCGGACAACTACTGGCTCGGCACCGAGAAGCCCTGCTTGACCTATGGCGTCCGCGGCTGCAACTACTACCAGATTGAGATTTCTGGTCCTGGTCAGGATCTCCACTCTGGTGTCTACGGCGGTATGACTCACGAGCCCATGACTGACTTGGTGCGCATCATGAACTCGCTTGTCGACCCGGATGGCAAGATTCTTATCAAGGGCATCGCTGAGCTGGTTGCCCCGCTTACTGACGAGGAGGCCGCGCTTTACCCACCGATTGCCTTTACCATGGACGGTCTGAAGGAGTCACTGGGCGGTGCCGTCACGATTCACGACAAGAAGGAGGATGCGCTCATGTCCAAGATGCGATACCCCTCGCTATCCTTGCACGGAATCGAGGGTGCCTTTTACTCCGAGGGAGCCAAGACTGTCATTCCAGCCAAGGTGATTGGAAAGTTCTCCATCCGGACAGTACCAAACATGGAGATTGATCCAGTGACGAAGCTGGTTGAGAAGCACATCAACGACGAGTTTGCCAAGCTGAAGTCGAAGAACACGATGAAGTTCAGCGTTGTACACTGCGGAAAGTGGTGGGTGGAAGACCCTAATCACCCCAACTACACTGCTGCCGCAAAGGCTGTTGAGCGTGTGTTTGGTGTGAAGCCTGACATGACGAGGGAGGGTGGAAGTATTCCCGTCACATTGACCTTCCAAGAGGAGCTTGGCAAGAATGTGCTGTTGCTTCCAATGGGCAGCTCAACTGACGCAGCCCACTCGATCAACGAGAAGCTTGACAAGAGGAACTACATTGAGGGTACTAAGCTCTTGGGTGCGTACCTGCATTACGTTGCAGGCGAGATGAAGCGTGATTAGACGGATGCAGTCGCAACGCATTGCAGGAATTTTCTGAAGGCGATATGATGAGTCGTAGACAGCACCTGGATCAATGAATAAAATATACCCTTTTCCTACAAGCTAGTCTGTTCAAGAGGGGTTGGCAAGTGCATGACTGCATGGCACCAGTGCGGTGCAGCTTTGACCAACCACATCGGGGCGGAACAAGGAAAAAAGTTCGGGCTTGAGTGTCACAACCTCCAACGTCCTCATCAACCCCATCTTGTGCACCGCCGGGCCACGCCACACCGCCAAGGTCCAATTGCACAACCAACACAATGGCAACATGTAAACCACTCTTCCGGGCCTGGCCATGGACCGTCCCGTCTGCGTCCCTCCTGCCACGGACCCAACAACGCTTCGAGTCCACAACCCGGCGACACAGAAAACTGCTCGCGCTCCCCGCCGCACCATCCTACACACCAGACACGTCGTCGCCCACCGTCATCTTCAACCCGCCCTCGTCGGCGCCCAGCGTGCATCACACGCCGCTGAAGTTCCTCCCCCCGACGGACAAGCGCCGCAGCCTCTACGCCAACGCGCACCAGCACGCCGCCCGCACCGCGCTCAGCACGCGCACCTCGCCCGTGGCCTCGCCCGGCACCCCGCTGCAGACGTCCCCCCACCTCCCGCCGAAGCCGTCGTCCGCCCTTCCGCCTCCCGTGCGTCGGCCGTACGAAAAACAGTACCACGTCACCGAGCAGCAGGTGGCGGAAATCCGGTCCTTGCGCGCCCAGGACCCGGACAGGTGGACGCGGGTGAAGCTGGCCGAGAAGTTTGGCTGCAGTCAGTTTTTCGTGGGCTTGGTGGCGAAGAATGCGGGCAAGGCTGAGAGGGTGGCACGGGAGCACGAGCGGATGAGGGACAAGTGGGGGACGAGACGGAGGGAGGCGAGGGAGGATAGGGGGAGACGGAGGGCGCGGTGGGGGAGGGATGAGTAAGTTTTTTTGGAGGGGGAGAGAAAAGAAAAGAGGGGTGAGAGGGGTTTGTGTCTTGTATGGGTTTGATGGAGAGGGAGAGGGAAAAGGTCCATCTGGCCTACGGATGAGAAGGGAAAAAAAAAAAGGCATACACGACGATTACAACTATCAAGGAAAAGAGGCTAGAATCAAACAGTGTTTCCTTGGTTCTTCTTCTTCTCCTCCTGCATCTCCACACCGTGGTCGTCAATCGTAATTAAGAAGCTCTTGCCCCCCCCTTGCTGACTCCCACTCGCAACCCTCCACCCCTCACACGCAACCCGGCCGGCACCCAGCTCGCACCTCTCCGCCTCGGCCTCGGCCTCGGCCTCGTCAACACTCGGTCCCGCAGCCAGCTTTTGCGGCTCGACCTTGGCCAGCGCAATCCTCACCTCGCGCACACCCTTGGGCCAGCCGGCGGGCAGTGCGGGACGAAAGTAGTTTGGGCTGGTGGACCGACCGCTCGTCACCACGGCGCAGTCGAGCAGGCTGGCGAGACGGGCGAGGTGCAAGGCGAGGTGGGCGGGCGTGCACGCAGGCGGCATGGTGTGGGCAAAGACGTCGGTGTCTTCGACGATGACGGCATGCACGGTGCGGTGCGCGCTGGCGTGGGCGGCGGTGGCGGCGGGGCTCAGCAGGTACGAGGGGAGAGAGCGCAGCGTGGAGAGGAGGGCGGGATAGGTTGGCGGCGGGTGGACGACGTGTACGTGGGCCAACGCTTGTTTTACTAGCCTTTTCACGCAGGCTGGTGTGCGAGCGGGCGGGGACGAGGCGGAGGAGAATAGGCGGGTGAGGGTGCGGGATAGGAGGGGGATGCTGAAGTGCTGCAGGGGGTCGATGAGGATGACGGTCGAGGCTGGACTTGCGGTCGAGAGCGCCGTGGCGATGATGAGGGTTACAAGGGATGTTTTTCCCGAACCCGAGGGTTGGTGCGTGGCCGGTGGGGAGATGAGGGTGAGGATTGGCGGGTTAGGGCATGGGGGGAGGAGGGTGTCGAGGGGGGGGATGGAGAAGTAGGTGCTGGGGGGAAATGTTAGGTCGAAGTC
>JALPSE010000227.1:2433-19621 GCA_030558545.1 Bipolaris gigantea | reverse complement strand
AGTCGGGCTGACTGGCTTTTGCACGCTCAAAAGAATGACAATATCTGTCGTATGAGTTCCTCCCCCCCCCTATGCCATCTTCACCCCCGAACCCCCCCATCCAAAATCAACCACACACCACGCCCCTTCTCCCCGTTTGCGCATGGCCTGGATATCCATAGCTACAATCCGCGCCACCTTTTCGCGATTCACCCACTCGGCAACCGCATGCCCCGATTCCTGACTATTCAACCGCCACTTGACATGCTCCTTGTCCTTGTTCTCGCGTAGCCACCGCAGTAACTGCACAGGCACAATGCCCGCAGGCATATTCTGCAGGCTCTGGCTGTCACTCGGGATCCAGCCTTGGAAAACATTGACGTACGTGATGCGCCGCCACGAGTCGTTCCAGTCCGGACCCGGGATTCCTTCCTGCGTGCTCCATTCCTCGGTGCTGAGCCCGGCGTCGACGCCAGACCTGCCGCCGTGGGACGTCAGTGCTTTGAGCCAGAAGCAGCCCTCGACGTCCAACCACTGCAGCGAGTACATGTCTTTGGAGAAGCGCCGCATGATGTTTGTCGCTTCGTGCCAGTCGTCGTCGAGGTCCGAGTAAAAGTCGGATCCGCCTAGGGATACGCTTGTGTGGCGCGACATCATCGACGTCGTCTTTGCGTTGGGCGTCATCGATGGCCGCGGCCAGTGGGCGAGCGATAGGTGCGTGATCTTGTTGAGGCTGGGGGAGATGCGGAGTAGTTCTGGCCAAGACGCCCACGGCCCGGGGCGGGCAAGAGACAACCGACTGAGGTTTACAAACAGCGGTATGTGGAGCTTCGCTGCTGGTACTGGGGGAGCCCATGCTCCTTCATCTGCCTCTTCTTCCCATGATTCGGCTAGCTCGTCCGCTACACTAAGTGCTTCCATGCTGACCTGGGCTGGTGCCGTCGGGTTTGGCCGCTTGAGGCACTTTCCAACATCGTGAAGTGTCAAGTTTCCACTCAACAAGCCGGAAAGGTCGAAAATCTGTACCTCTTCGCAGCCCGTTGTCCCTCCATCCTCGTTCTGGAACAGTATCCTCAACGATTTGAAATCCACCCATCCTGGCTCCCCGTACACGGTCAAATAGCTCAGCAAAGACTCTCTGAGCGATACCGGTAGCGACGGAAGGTAGTGTTGCTCGTATTCGGAAAGCTGCTGCCAGTGCAGCGCAAAGGTGCGCAGGCATTGGTGGGCAAGGCTTCGAGGGTGTGGTAGGCGCTGTCATGAGTAAGAAGCCTGAAATGCAACATTAAGCCTCGACGACACGCAAACGCCAGCGCGAGATTGGGACGAATGACGTCGTACCTTTCTCTCTTCATCCGTGACGCGTGCCAATGTGCCAAACCGAGCAACGCTCTCCTTGACTTCCCCCGCCTTCTTTCTTCCGGATACGCTGCCGTGGCGGCTCGTCTGCAGCCAGCTGGTGGGCGCTGCGGGACCCGGCGGTGGTCTCGCACCTCCGTTGGCGCGGCGCATCCTCGCGTTTGCCTTTGGTTTGGGAGCGTCAACTTCGGGTATATGCAGGATGCGCCGCAGCTCGGGCGGAACGGTGCGGTTGCTTACTACCGAGCTGAGTTCATCTCGCTGCTGCGGGGTTGGTCGTGGAGCCTGTTCGCGACGGAGCTGCTGTATGCGCTGGTTGACCGTCTGGGCTTCTGCGGCCGACGACGAAGAGGAGGCCGAGCGCGAGCTCTGCAGCGACGGGTGAACATAGGAAGGTTTCGCGGTAGTGTATGAGGGCGTATGCTTCTTGGGCATGGCTCTGTGTGTAGATGCGATGCGGACAGAGCTGGGTGATGTGCTGCTAGCTATACATGAGCGGGGCGTGAGCACGACTGGCACTGTGAGTCAGGCAGGTATGACTGCATCGATGAGCATCTGGGAAGGGGCACAGGAGCACAGGTCCACAGGTCCACAGGTCTACAGGCGCAGCATCCGCAGAGAGGCATGGTGGTGGGTGTGAAGGGAAGACGGCAGTGCGGGCGCTGCTTGCCCGTCACCGTGCTGCCACCTACACACCTAGACCGTCGGCGTGTCGTAGGGTACATGCGCAGTGGGCGGTGTACGCTAAGTACGGTCTGTACACAGGTGCGCCCCCACACGTACTGCAACTCCCACCTTGGACCATGGCCATGGTGGCGGGCTGGACGTCGAAATCGGGTGCGTCTTGCACATGCCATGTCTAGCCAGTCTCGTCTTCGCAGAGGCTTGTGGGCGCTAATGGCGACGGGCTAAGCCGATATATAAAAGCCTCTCATGCGGCGGGGCCATCGGCCCTTGTAATCCAACTATCGCCTGCCTGCCCCTATTCAGAGAGCGCCGAACACGACTGGCTTACGCATGTCCTCTGCACCCGCAGCGAATAGGCCGAGGGTCGTGGCAAAAAGGCCAATGGCAGACATGCACCCCCCAACCAGCCTCGAGATACCCTCAGTGCTCATCAAACCAAACGAAACAGCCCACGAAGCCAACGGCGCACACTCAACCGGCACGCCACGTCTTGTCTTGCAATAGTACCCACGCGGGAGCATGCTTCCCCGCCACATGACGGCTGTAAGAAAAAACCCTTCTTCCTACTGCGCACCTGTACAGCGAGTACACATGTACCTGGCCGTGTACTGTGTAGCTTCACGAGTGCGACCAGGCCGGCGCCTTGTCTGGCTTGGCTTGTGCGACGCCATGCCACGAGGACGAAACAGCGGCCGGAGCCCATGCTTGGGGCTAATTTTATCTTCATCAGCGACAGTGGTAGATCCCCGCCCGACAGCATCAGCCCTGGTGGAGCCTCCGCCCAGACCCCCTTCGTACCCGCCTTCCTCTAGACGCCGTTGCTCCTATCTTTTTTTTTCCCTATCCACATGTCAACTAACACCGCGCCT
Organism: Bipolaris gigantea; assembly: GCA_030558545.1. Classification (NCBI taxonomy): domain Eukaryota; kingdom Fungi; phylum Ascomycota; class Dothideomycetes; order Pleosporales; family Pleosporaceae; genus Bipolaris; species Bipolaris gigantea. The sequence continues at coordinate 16,727 of JALPSE010000227.1, read as the reverse complement.
TCACGATGACATGATCTGCTTCTGCACGCCACCTTCGTTTCCTCCGCCCACACCCGTCCCTTGGCGATGCCACGACGCCCTTGACTAAGACTTACTTCATGTCCACCTCTCTACTACGCCGCTCGCTATAGCCCACCCAACCATGCACTTCTCACCCTCGCGCATCGTCATAGGCTTTGCCGTCTTCATTGCTTTTAGCTTCATATACACCATCAACTCCGTATCCGCCCGCGACCCGACGTCCATTTTCTTCGATCCCAACAAAGGCTACACTCCGCGCTATTCCGCCCTCAGGCGCCAGCAGGCCGAGGCCTTTGTTTCCTCCTACAGCCCCGCCACCGTCGTCAAGGCCGGCCCCGAAAGGCAGAGGAAGCTGTGCGTCGGCATACCTTCGTTCAAGCGCGAGGGCACCCAGTATCTGCCCGATGCCGTGGGCTCTCTCCTCGAGGGCCTCACGCCGGAAGAGCGGAAGGAAATCTACCTGATTGTCTTCATCCCCCACTCACGCCCGGAAACACACCCAGCCTACAACGAGGCCTGGCTGGCCGGACTTGCCGATGAGGTCCTCACCTACGGATACGGCTTCGACCGGATGCAGTACATTCGCAATCTCGAGACACAGCACAAGATTGACGAAAAGGGCATCTTCGACTACCGATACCTCTTGGACAAGTGCAGAGAGCAATACACGCCCTACATTGCCCTTTTCGAGGACGATACCGTAGCCGTCGACGGCTGGTACCACCGTACCATTGCCGCCATCGACGAGGCAGAGCGCAAAGCCGCCCTCCAACGCGCCAAGACCGACTTCCTTTACCTGCGCCTCTTCTACACGGAAGAGTTTCTCGGCTGGAACGCCGAGGAATGGTCCACCTACCTCAAAAACTCCATCTACGTAGCCCTCATTCCCACCGCCATCTTCATCTTCATCCGCTGCTTCCAGCCAACCACCAAATTCTCCATCACCCTCGTCACCCGCCGCACCCTCTTGGCTACCTACGCCGTCCTTGCCATCATCATCCTCCTCTTCTTCGCCTTTGGCCGCATCACCGTCCAACCCATGCCCCCCGGCGTCCACGAAATGCCCGCCTTTGGCTGCTGCGGCCAGGCTTTCGTCTTTCCAAACGTCAAGGCCGCAGAAATCGTAGAATACTTCAAAGACCGCCACCTCGGCTACATTGACGTTCTGCTCGAGGACCTCGCCAACGAGCGCCACGAGCTGCGTTATGCAGTCACGCCTAGTCTTGTTCAGCACGTCGGTCGCACAAACTCCCATCATGACGATGGTCTCATGAGCAAATGGGGGCTCAGCGTTGCCGAGCGAATATGGAGTTTTGCCTTTGAGAAGTTTGATTGGAGGGCTCTGCGCAGAGAACACGAAATGGTTGCCAAACTAAGGCGGCAAGCCACTGTGGTCGGGACGACAGGCATCTAAAAGATATGCCACATTTATGTTTTTCTTTTTTCTTTTCTCGTGGTTACTTTGGGGTGAGGGAGAGCACCTAAAATGGCTTTTATGACGGCTCGATTGCAAAATGTGTTTTTTTTTGTCTTATTGGCATCTTTTTTCTGGGGTTCCTTTCTTGGAGGGGTTTTTTTCCCTGGCATCAAGGAGTTGAAGATAATGTATATACCCCCCAACCATGTTTAGATAATGCATTTTATATTTACTTCATAACGAACTGGCCTTTGTTGCTGGTTGTAGTATCGGTACCTGGAACCAAGTTACTTGCTAGCTTGCTCTCTTTCTTCCTCCTCTTCTGAAATGCCGATAACGTCGTGTCCGAGAGTCCATCTAAAACGCAATCTAGGCAAGTTGCTCTGAACATGTATGCTGCTCTTCCCCATCCAGCCATTGCGGAAATCAGTACATTCCATGCAAAATACCATCTTACCTCTATGCCAAGGAACCGTTACTTCGTCCCATCGACCCTTCCCAACCCCCTTCCTCCTTTCGACACCCCGATACCCAGTCCATGGCCTCGAACATGACCCCAAGTAACATTCTTCGCCGTCAGAATCGTACGGGTCTTGGAATTTCCAGTCTGCTGTCTGGCGATTTGGGAGCGAGGAGGCTAGATCCGCTCAAATCGATGGTGCATGTCTCCGTTTGCCACCCTTTACACTGGCATGCTGGATACTCGACAAGGTTGGTGGCTTGTTGGCATCAGCGGCGCAGAACGTATACGTGCGCGATTATGGAGCTGTGACCTGGCACTCAGGTTGAGTGCCAGATCGGCGTTTGGTAGAGTATATCCTTGGCTACTCTGCTAATCACCAGGTCCGATTTCACTTGCTTGCAGGACATCGGTAGTACTAGCTGCTCCGTCCCGTTTAGCGTTCATGTACCCCTCTCAGGACTGGACTCCGCCTTCTCCGGCCCTCCGCCCGGGAGCTGTTACCCGACACCTCAAAACAAGATATTTGTAGCATGCAATCGATACCCAAACTTCATATTCTTCCCGATAGATCTCTTCAACTCTCATCAAGAACCTGAATATTCAACACAGGAAATCATTCTAACATGACATCAATCGATCAACCACTGAACAACGGGATCCTGCTGGTCACCGGAGGCGCATCAGGTATGCATATTAACCCAAAGGATTACGCCTAAATCTCATCGTATCAAGGGATTGGTTTTTGCGTGGTAAAACAGGCCTATGAACTTGGTACACGGGTCCTCGTTGCGGACCTCAGAACAACACCCGACTTCGACAGCTTCGCGGCCGGAAAAGACAATATTGTCTATGTCCAGGCCGACGTGACGCGCTGGTCCGACTTTGATAAGCTCTTCGATGTGTGCGAGAAGAAATGGAGTGATGTCCCAGATGCATATGCCATCTGCGCTGGACTTTTCGAACCCGACTTTTCCAATTTCTGGAAGGATACGGAAAAAGATGAGGGGTACATGCAGGTTGATGTTAATGTAAATCATCCAATCAAGTTGACGAGGTTGGCAATAAGGAAGAGCCTGGGAGCAGGAAAGCGGGCAAGTGTTTGCATCATTGTGAGTTTGGCTGACAAAATCGAGCCGTTGTCAACTTGAAAGCGGCCCGAGTAGACGCAAGATTAACGCATCCCAGGCATCTCTTGCGGGCATCGGTGGCAACATAGGAGCACCGCTATATTGCGCAACCAAACACGCAATCATCGGATTCGTAAAGTCTCTCACAACTAGTGAGCCCCTGACTGGAGTCAAAGTTACTGCTCTTTGCCCTGGTGCCGTACTGACGCCAATGTTCGGTACCACAAAGATGAAGCAATTCACCCTCGATCCCGAGGCAGCACTGAGACCGGACACATGTGCGAAGCATCTCTTGGAGCTCTTGCAGAAGAAGGAGTATCCATGCGGAAGCATGCTAGAGCTCACCCTGGCTGGCACGAGAAAGATTCCAGAGTGGGGCATAGAACCTTCAGCAGACATGAGCACTCGTGAAAAGGCGGATCAAGTCTCTGCAAACGCCCTGTTGCAACCAATCAAGGATGCTTTGGATGGGGAAAGAAAGCAAAGTTAGGCGGACGTGGCTCGTTATCCAGAGCATCATCGTAGTGCAGATAGCAAGAACGATGTAAGCAGCAATTGAGACGGCATCAAGTAATGGATTACGTGTGTGCTTCTTGCCACTCCTTACAAATGCCCACTTCAGCCCGTCCCTGATATGTCTCCAACTAGCTGCATTCATGACCACAGTAGCATACCCACCGCAAGAATTTCTTGGTAAGAAAGAAGCGCGGAATGTTGGTGTGGCAAAAGACAGGTATATTATCAAGACGGCATTTTCTACTCAAAACCTGGAAACACGACTTTACTCTCACCCCCATCCAGCATTACCACGCCAGCCCTTGCGACTACTCGTTTACGAAGGAGCCCCAAGTGCAAGGACGTCCGGTTTTCGGCCAGGGCTCGTCGTGACGACCTCTGCCTGGCCGGCCTGGGGCGTGTTGTCGTCAACCGGGATGCCCTTGTCGTACAGGCAGGGGAGACAGGAGATGTAGTAGTCCTTGCCCTTGGCGCACGGTTCTGCGCACTTGAAGACGCCGGTGCGCGGGTCCCAGACGTACAGCAGCCGCTTTGCAATCCTCCTGCTGGACTCGGTGGAGATGCTCTGCCGCACCGAGGGAGCCGGCACCAGTAGCGGGGCGGATGCTACGAGCGTCTCGCAGTAGTGGCAGAAGCTGGCGGCTCTGGTTTCGTTGGCCGGATGGCAGTCCTGAATGCATTCACTATGACGGCGCCGGAGCGCAACGTCTCCAGCAACGGTATCGACTAGTGGTGTAGGCCAGTCGTCCACTTCGGCGGCCATAAGACTAGCCCGCTCGGGTCCAAACGGCGGCAGTCCTGCGTCCCATCTCCTCCAGAGCTCGTCGCACGGCGCGCACATTTTCTGCGTCCTGTCCTTGCCGCAGTGTACCGCACAGTTCCAGATGTCAGCATACGCGACGGCCTGTTCAACGGATAGTTGAGTCGAGGTTATCATGCCCAGTTGCTGGCGCCAGGCTGGCTCGCACTCTGTACAGGATATCATCCTGTTGCGAGAGCAATCGTGTATACACACCCAGAAAGTCTCTTCCTCCTTGAATCCACGCGAGGATACCATTTTCTGCGACTCGTCCCAGAGCGCATCGCAGGTTGTGCATGGGGTAGCGCCGGTGCGCATGCAATTTACCGCGCACTTCCAGAGCATCTGGAAGCCCATCGATACCATGCCCTGATCGCCATGGTCGAGCGCTCGCTTCGGGCCCCAGCCCCAAGGATCGTATCGAGCCGGCTGAGTGGAAGGCGTCAGTCCTCCGAGCCGCAGCTTGTTGTCGCACTGCTCGCACGTCTCGTGCCCGGCGTCTCTGCACTCGTACCAGCAGGCCTTTACATCTGCTTCGCTCAGCAGCCTCGTGTTCACAGTGCCGAGGGGGTCGTCAGAACCAGTTTGCTGCAGAGGAATGCAATCGCCGGTTTCCTCAACAGGCTGCAGCATTGCGTACTTTGCCGACTGCTGCTCGCAGTCCGTCAGGCCCAACACTACCTCGCACTTTACTCGAGCTGCAAGACGGCAATCATCACCCAGTGCCTTTGGCTGCGGTATCGCGACCTCATTCCTGAGTATGATTTTCGTAGTTTTGGTAGGAAGGAAATCTTGGCCCTGTTTGCTATCTGGCTTCCTGCCTCCCGTCTTAGGGAGGGGGTATTTCACTTCGCTCTCGGAATACCACAGCGGAGCGATTTGATGAGGGTCCTTGAAAACGCCTACTCCGACTGCGTGTCGCCATGGAGGCGGTGGGCTTCCTAGATCACCCGTAGGCAGTGGGACGGTTCTCGGGTCGCCTGTAGGCAAGTCATAGAATGTTGTGGGATAGGGCATTTTAAGTTTGTGTTTTCGGGGAGCGACCTTGGACGGGGCAAAGGACTCGACAACTGGAAGTACGGGGGTTGCTGAAGCAAAGGAGAGAAGAGCCACAAGAAGAAGGCATTTGAGCTCCATCTTGCCGGTGTTGCTCTGGTCCTTTGATGCGTCTCAGATTGGCCGTGGAGAAGGATCTTGGGAGGTTCGAAAAAAAAAAAAAGAATTTACAAAATTCCAAAGGGCTTTCGGTCGTTTTATGTGACAATCAACAAAGCAAAGGGAAACTTCGCAAACAATTATACTTCGACTCAGAACCGGGGCATTCCTTACATCATGGTTGAGGATCGGTTGAGGGTCGAGTGGTTTTGAGTAATGATGAGGTTGGAAACTCCGTTCGGAAATCAATGTCGGCCAATGACAGAACTGGCACGCGCAGCCCACACAGCTTCAACAGCTAGCAAGGTGAGTGGAAGCCAAGGACGATGTTTCCATCATCGACTTCGGTCAAATCTCGGTTCCGGCAGCGATAGCATCCAGATTTTCCGATGAAACAAGGTGAATTGTGTCTATGAGCTTCCTGCTCTATACCGGCCCTCTGCACACCGACTTGTTGCCTCCCAAACACTCTCTCTTTTGCTTGCATGCCGAATGAATACTCACATTCGGCCTGAACGTCATAGAATCAGTACACGGTATTCTGGTACCATGTCTGTGCTTCGCTTGCTTTCCCTGAAGATCGATGCTGTAATGAATCCCCTCAGCACTGTACAATCCATGGTTCGGGCGCACAGCCAAGATTCGTTCGGGGACGCAATGTAATTGACCATTCCTTTGCTCGATCCATACGCGGCGTGACCAAGGCACCAGTTACCGTCATCGCAGGGGGCGTCATGTGCTTCCTGATAATGGTCAGTCTGTTCATGGCGCTGATGTATCATTTTGGCCTCAAGCGATCGTACACGATACAGTGAAGCCCATAGTTCGGTGCAACCTCCGTGCTTGATTGATTCTACGTCTCTCTACCCTGCATGTCTCAACAAACTAGCCTCGAATCTTAATACGAACCAAATATTTATTACAAAAGTAATGTATGCAGCTCATAAGAACGACATTGCAACAATGTAAAGCGCCGCTGATTGTGCGCTCCCTCGGTCGACGATTCGGCCGAGTTTCTCTAGGCCCGCATGTGTTCCGAGAAAAGAGCATGATACATATTCTCTTTTATTCGGAATAGATTTGTACAGAGATGGGGGGAAACCCCAGTAGTGTGAGTTGGGCGTTTTGAAGAGAGAAGTACCCAGCGTATATGCCCACCGATCTATCTAATATTATGGAACCTATCAAGTGAAGGCGGGCCGTGATTTTCCCGAAACCATCTCTTTTAACATCTACACTGCCGAAAGGACCATTCCGAGGTCAAGGACGGCAGTGTAAGGAAGCTGATTGGCGGCCAAACTGGCCGCTGTGGATCTCAGAACAACCCTGTTGGTGATCAACACCCATTTTGAGGTATTTCATTCCCCCCCACCAATGTGGCTTCGCTAACAGAACTGTCAAGATGACGTAACTGTATCCAGATGTACGTACGCTGCGCAGATGCAATGCGAGACTGCAATCACTAATGTTATACGCCTTCATATACTGTCTCAAGGATGTGCTAACTGTTGATGAAATTCAATTTCCGCTGTGATAGCCCTGCACCCGGATGAGATGGGGGTTGATTACAAGTATGCATGTACATGAAATGTCTCGTATGTGCTCAAGCTGTGGGGCTCCGCAGACACTGCCCATTTTGATAAACTCCAAATAGGAGCTATGCGCCATACTCTGGAAGCGTAACCCAAGGACTGCGCTACAATGTGACCAGGATGCTACCCAATTCACGCCGGTGCAGGAGCGGCATGGAAAGCGCGAGAAGATCACTAGGAGGATACAATACCCCCCACACGTCTGTCGAATTCCCTCTTCCAGAGCGGCATCATGGACCTTGGTCTTGGGTTCTCCACATCTTTGTCGAAAACTTCAATGACAACTTGGTGGTTTTGCGCAATGTACCCCGCACTTGATGATCGATACTGGCGGATAATCGCCTTGTGTAGACTCAACAGCTTGTCCTCGCGTCGCGCTACTATGTTCTTGAAAAGAGCCAGGAGAGACTCTTCAGACGGCTGCGGGAAGTTTGTGTTGACATGGAGCTCTCGCATACTGTCGGGAAGCATGTCACCCATACATGGTATGTCTGCATGGCGCCATGCGACGGCGCCTTCGGGGATTCTTGCTTCTGCGCCCTGTCGCTGACCACTTTCCAGTGGCGGTCCGCAGAAGCACTCGACATCAACTTCTAATTTTTCTAGTTTTGTGAAGCGGAGAAACGAAGACAGACCGTTGACGATTTCGCCAAACAGCTCGTCGATGGTTATCGCAATGTCAACCAAGGTCCCGCTGCAATAGTTGGCGAGTGTTTCTAGGACTTCTCCGGGGTTCCAGTCGTATTGTACACCGTGCCATTTGGTTTGGTGTGAGTATCTGAACACCTGTAATGCTGGTACATTGGACAGAAAACCTGCGAGACCAGTTGCATTCATACAACAGCTTGCAAACTCGACCCGCGTCAGGGGCGACTTCACATTTGGATCTAGCCAGCGAAACCCGGGACCCCCCCAGCCTTCGTCGACAGCTGTACAGCTAACTGCATAAATACTTCTAATACTTTTCAACACCATGAGCGGCTCTATAACCTGGAGGCCAACTCTGATATCGTATCCTTCCTCCACGAATGGTAACAGGGTCTCCAGTTTTGCCAAAGGCTTTTGTCGATGCCCTGAGGCATTGGACATGGAAACCAGAGCCTGCACAAGGGGAACAAGGTCCTCGGCGCCCTCACCTTCTCGAGTTTCATGCCAGCTGTCAGGTAGCTGTAGCACTTTGAGGTTGGGCAACAGACTCAGCAAGGCGATGGTTGCGTGTAGTTTGTCAATTTTGGATCCATTATGGGTCCTATCCTCTTCCAGAATCTGGTTCCACCACTCGTTTTCGTCGGCATTGGCGTAAAGTTCGGTCCTTCGCAGCAAGTTCTTAATCTCTTCCATTGCCTCGTCGTTGTCGCGGAAGCTATACTCGGCATCTTCGTCTATGACCTCATCTTCTGAGCCGCTATCCCACAAGAACAAGCTCTCGATATACTCGGCAATGATTGGTTGACGTGATATCTCGTGCAAGATGGCCAGTGTGTCACGGGGGCGAGTTGTACTCAAATTAGATATGTGTCGCCACGTCCTTTTCAGAGAATTGTGGCGTTGAATCTGTGATGCTGCTCGAGAATAAACGGCACGGCATGAGAGGACGAAGTTTTCCAGACCATCGGGTGCCGTGCGGCCGATGATCAGGTCAAGGATCTCGGGCGGGAGATCGAGGAGACCCATGGCAGCGTTGCTGGGAACAGGTGATGATCCTGAGGACTGCCAACAACGGTGAGGCTGGAAAAAGGCAGGTAAGCGTGCAGGATATGGGCTTGATCTGGTGGTGAGAATGGAGTCTCAAGAGATGCAGCAATATGGATATCAAAGAAGCAAGACGGAGCTCCGTTACTGAGGGGCGGCTCTTGAGCGTCCGTGCGCAGATTTCGCAGTCTGCGGTCATTGAGCAGCGGACAGGATCGGAAACTTCTGGAAAGGCCATCACTTGTGCATTGATTGTGATTGGTTCCGGCCGAGTGCTCCCTTGGTGCGCGGGTAAGAGTGAGAGTACTTGGTGGGGGTGTGCTTACATAAGCAACCTGCATTAGCCTAGTAGTACCGCCTGTTACCCTTCTTGCAACTTTGCAGCGCCAGACTGGCTTCAGATGCCCTACTGTCTACTTCGGCCCTTGGAAGAAGCTCACAATCAACCGTTGTGTTGCCTGCTTGGATCGCAGCGCCCACCAGGTTTGCTCCCGGTCACCCGTCGTGCAGGGGGGAATGTACGGCATAGCAAGTGTTTGTTAACCACAAGAGGCTAGCTCCGTTGTACTGTCAGGCACGTCAGACGGCGGCTCCAAGTGGGGGATTTTAGACATTTGGTAAACAAGAGATCATGGCACCATGGGCCATGACCATGAGGATCTAGACCACGCTGTTAGCCTAATCCCTACCTACCAGCGTCTCTCACACACTTCATTCAATCTTCAACCCTGCTCTCGCGATATCAGGTATTCCCATTGGGGCACCTAGCACTCAGACATGTTGTAGATGGATGCCGTCTGCTCGACATTTCTTATCATATGCATTGTTGAACCCACTTGGACTGGCCGTAGTGTCTTGGCGCTCGTGTCTTAGAGCCTCCTTTGACAATTTGTCGTTCTTGGAAACTGGTCCTGCCTGTGTTAACCTTGCTGTTTCGAGGCTAAGACACGAGGCGAAACAGCAGTCGTGCTTTCTCTCATGCCATATGTACGTTTGATAGGCTTCCCGTCTTAGTCTACGATATGTATCGTCCAGCCCAATCAGGTGGTAAGCATGATTAGTCGCGGCAGCCCGCAATTACCGCCAACCCATACTGCCGAGCCTAGCCCTTTCAAGCTTACGGTCCGGAAGTTGTCAGCACACATATTTCGCTGTAATGGTCATCTCGATTCATATAATATAGAATAAAAGGGATACCCTGGAGATTAAAGAAGCTATAGCTAACAATCAATGGAGGCTGGTACACCCGTGATTCCTCACTGATAAGCGTAAACTGGGTATATTTTCATCCTAACACCGCTCATTTTCGAAGTCGTCTCATTCCACGAGGCTCACGCCAAAGCTCCCGAACATGTACTAGGCGCAATGGCGTAACAACTGGATGACCCGAAATGGATATGACTATTCAAAAACGTGACCGATCGCCGCTATAGTGTCATTGATGTATCAATCAAATGAGGTGGATATTTACCAGATAGGTATCGTGAATCACTCAACGAGTAGTTAGGAAAACTTCTGCTACATGATGACTTGAGCAGCGTCAAGCCAGCACTGTATTTCGTGCGAAGCAACGTAGCAGCGACTCAGCAGAGACAATGGCAAAACCACTATGAAAATTTGGTTCTATGTGATGGTTTTCAAAAAGCCTGAAGATGGACTGCAGAACATGCTCCAAACGTTGATAGTGAGGTGGCAATGGCAGGAGTGTGTTTCCTTCCAACTGGGGGACACGCTAGGCAACTAGCGCGCTCCACTCGCCCTCAAGAGAAGCAAGAGCCGCGCAACACAAACAGCGGAATCCACTGACATACGCCCATATCACCAGGTATGAAGCTGATACGTCGTGTCGCACACATCTCGCTCGTAATTATTCTATCTGCTTTACTCATCTACAGCGTCTACTATGCTTTCGCCATACTCGTCGAGGATCGGCATCCTCACTTACCGCCCCCGAAAGAGGACGTTGGTCCTCGCAAGCCCTCACCACAGGATATAGTAAGCTGCCCAAACATACGCCATCGCCTAGATGAACTTCGAGGTACTCATGGTACATAGGCTAGGTCCATGAATACAATATGGAATTATCTCGATGATTGGGACGAGGACCATTGCATTAATGTATGCGAAGCGTCCTGGACCGCGTGCCGATTGAGGAGTTGCGACCACCTTCCTGGGGTCCGAAAGCAGGAGCTATGAACCCACGGTGTAACCAACATGGTGAATTGATGGTTTCGGGTGCATGGGTGCCCCCAGATCACAACGATTGGCCTAAGAGACTCGTATAGCTTGTCCCATCATGTTGGGTCCTTTTCATGCTCAGGGCGGAGATGGTTGATGGACCGGAAGTCGACACTCTTCAAGTAAAACTCCGAGGAAATTTTGTGTTGGTAGTCCGAGAAATTCTTCGGACGCTGAACACGGATATATCTAAAAGGTATGCGGTGTCAAGGACATCATATGTTTACCCACTAACTGGAAACATGAGTAGCAGGTATTCGGTCTGGCGTCTAGTTCCTTTTAACGACATGATCTACGGTCGCTGGAATAGCGCGTTGGATTTTCCCAAGCATTAATTCAGGACATGCCGAAACCAGCCCTTGGGCAATCCATCTATCCCGTCACAGCCACCTTGTGTATTCAACCCCAGTTCACTTCCTCATCTACATCCAGATTCGCATCTAGCCAGGCTCTCACATCTCCTACATCAACTGCCAAGCCTGGATGCTCCTTCAGCGCGCCCACAACTGCGTCTCTTATCCCCCTATCATCATCTGGTGTAGCTGTGAACGCCTCTTCCAGTGCATCGGCCAGCCCTAAGCTCTCATCCTGCCAATACACATGCAAAACATCCTCCACACCCTGCCGTGCGTACGATTTGAGGTCAAACATGTCCAGATAGTCTGCAACCGTGTAGATGCGCACATGTATGAGGAGATGAGCAGGAGCAAGACACTTCCCAGCACAAGGACATTTGCGCTTGAAGATCTTCGGACTGCTAGTAGGTCCTTCTAAGAGAGCCGAGCTGCTGTGCTTGGAGTAGTCGGTTGCTGGGATGGGAATGCCATACGGAAGCGCATACATGCCCGTGTACATGTAATCCAAGACCTGTTTCATGGACAGCGCGTCAACATCTGGTACATCGACTTCCTTGTTGCTGATCTCCTGTAAAATGGGTTTAGCTATAAGCGACAGCTGGATTTGGGAAAAAGGGGAGGCTCACGCTGCCGCTGAAGCGGAACATTCGCGCGAAGTAAGGTGACGAGGCTGACAGAATGGTCTTGTGCGCCATGTACCGCGTTCCCTCGCATATGACTGCAAAGTCCGCCGTTTCATCTCCGAGCGCGAGTTTGGTCTGCTTGGTCTTGGGTTTGCTGGGTGTGCGTGGAAAAGCCTCTATGCGGGAGACAGGGGACTCTCTGCAATGCGGGGTTTTTGGTTCCGCTCTGAATCTCAGGGACGACTTCTCAACAGAATCCATGACTTGCAGACTTGCGGTCGGTTCCAACACTAATTAGGGGCCCCGGTTGTGCAGCGAGCGTAATATGAGCGGTACGATATCCTACCGGAAACAAACAACAAAAGCTTCATTAATTCTTAAGCATCCGAGAGATTGTTACCGCCACGGCAACGCGTAGAATGATAGATGGAGAGCTGGCAGCCTGTGGAAGCCCGACCAGGATCGATGATGTTGACGTCGCGCCCTAGTGTGGGAGGCAACGGGTGCAGTCCGTGCTCGGCACAGGCGAGGTGGAGGTGAATGCAAGGATCCCGCCCACATTATCTCAGCCCGGCGTCTGCCACATGTCAGCGTGTACGATGAAGATATCCAATCAACACTACAGTTGCCTTGGGATCAGAAACATATCTGGGTAGGTGCGGCAACTAACTTGGGCAAGCCGGCATCCAGTGCAGCTCTTGGTTGGTCGCCTGACGCTGCTGCCTGTCCTCGTGCAGTAAGCCAAACAACAAAGACTTTGCTTTTTGCTGCTTTTTGGCTACTGAGGCTGTCATATCAAAGGTATCCAGCCGAGACGTGTCACATGCAAAGCAACGTACATAGTAAAAGCTGCACGGGCTTTTCAAGGAAAGAAAGGCTTTTTATTATTAAAGATGCTATTGGTTCTATAACACTGCCACACGCCTGCAGAAACAAGGAGAAGGCAAAGCGTGTGCTAAGGAGCGACAATAAAAAGGCCTTGATCTAAGTGCAATCTGATGGAGTCAAGAATTAAAGAGGCTCGAATGCCTCGAACTAAGAAGGAAAGATGACATGTAGCGCTCATAGCGGTATACCTAGGGGGCTGAGGAGACCTCCGGTAGCAGCCGGGCAGAAACTAACAGTTTTGACCACCGTGCTGTGTACAGTTGCAGTAGACGTGGCGATAGCAGTCGCCAGAGTCGGGCGAACCGCAGTAGCAGTAGCGAAGAGGGGTGTAGAGGTGCTACAATTGGGTCAGCAAAGTCATCTAGAGGAATGGGGCGGAGAATACTGACATCAAAACGGTCGGGCCCACTGTGGAAGTTTGCGTGGCAGTGACTTGGGACTGGGTAAAAGTGAAGTCGGGACCCAAGTACAACAAACGCTTCTGAAGCTGTTTCTTGGCCGCAGCTTGCTTCTTGTGCGCAGGCTGTACAACACGCTTGCGTCGCAGCTTGAGCCTTGTGCACCCGGAGATCTTGCTGCTACCGTTGACCTCAGGGTTCAGGCGGATAGTTCCCGTAGAATCCTTCAAGTAGCAAGGGCTCTGGACGCCAGGAGGTCGCAGGACAAAGGATACGGCAACACAGCCTGCCAACCGGTCGCATCTCTCAAGGCAACTTTCGTAGCTGTCCACAAAGACCAGCCCGCCGGGCACTGTGATGAACGTCAGCAAAACAAATCAACATTGCATATGTCATTGTCACTTACTATCGTTGCCGTAGCGGTCTTGGGCACACTCGACGGCATATCTAGCTCCGCAAGTGGTGGTATATGTGCTGCCGTTACCCGCAGGGCACGTAACGGGGGTGGGCGTAGGGAACGAAGTAGGAGTGCAGGCGCACTGGTAACCGGTATTAGAGACTGTCGTGGTCACAGTCACAACCGTTCCGGACGGAGTGGGCGTAGCGGATGCAGATGTGGAGGTAGGTAAGACTCTGATCAGCTTTGCGCCAATGATTGTGCTGTCAATCTTGAAGCCAGTGCCAGTGCCAGTCTTCAAGTAACAGGGGCCGCCCTTGACGTAGGAAACTGCAGCACAGCTGGGGGTGGATGAGCAATCAGCCAAGCAGCCCTCGTACGACCTGGGGAACGTAGGGGACAATGGAGACGACATGTCGTTGTTGAAGTAGTCAATGCCGCAAGTGATCAAGTACTGTCTTCCACCAGCAATCACGGTTGATAAATTGGAGGTGGGACAAGATACCGAGCTGGATGTCGGGCCGACCGCTGAAGTGGTTGTACGGATGGTGCTTAGGGTCGCCACAGTAGAGCCTGGGGCCGTCGGGTTGGTGCTTGGTGTTGCTCCAGAAC
>JALPSE010000226.1:0-33377 GCA_030558545.1 Bipolaris gigantea | reverse complement strand
GGGTTACTTGTGGTGGCAGTGCGAAATGTTGCCACTGCGGCACGGCGCCCGCACACCCGTCGAGAGACGTCTGATGTCAAACGTCCCGCAAGGCTGGACGACGACATAGCTCCGGCTGAGTTGCCCTTTGGCCATGTGCCGTTTGTTGCTGCTCCAATTCGAGTCAAGAAGCACTAGTAACAACCCGGCACTTGCTCATCCACCCTATCACCAAGGGATAGACTTGCCATGTCCATTTCTGACGGCGCAGTGTTGCATTGTTTCTAGGCCAAGCACGAATATGGAGTAGACTTTGATGGAGCCTCATCACCAATCACACCATCTCTTGGACCCACACCCATGCAGGAAACCCCTCAAAAAGCAAATCGTTCACAGACTTGCAGCGCACATGATCAGACCCCAGGGCAGTCTACTCACACACTGCACATTCTCTCTTGGTGAGCATGCAAGCACTGCGGCATTGGTGTATACCTCGGGGCCCAACCTGCGTGGGCCATCCCCCACAACCATCCCATCCATGCCAGAGTACAATGACTCTACAATAGCACGGGCAGAATGCACTAGCGATACCTGCATTCATCTTCACCCTGCCGCCTCTGCATTCTGCACGCCGGCGCGCACCCAAGGTACGGTATGCCTCGCCCCGCCCATACCCGTGTCTTGCTCTTTCCATGCCCGATAATCACGGAACATCTGGCCGGCCCGCTCACCGTCTGACCCGACGTGGCGTCAACCATGCACGCACACGCTTCGCATCCATCCTTCCATCCATACACACACCTGCCCAACCCACTGACTCGCATCCTTTCCCTCCTTTTTCTCATCACCAATTTCTAACCGGGCAACTTGTCATGCTCAGGTGTAGATTGTAGGTGAAAACTGCGGATACAGTTTCCGACCACTAAATCACTCCTGGCGCCCTTGCACGCACATACTAACACGCATTGCACAAGTCCATCTCGGCTACCTTAGCCGTCCTGCTTGTGCTTTTTGACTCTTTTTCTTTCTTTCTTTCTTTTTCACTATTTTCTTTTAACAAATCTACCCGCCATCCCGCTGCCTGTCATTCGCATCGCCCAACGCTCGGTTCATCTACACACCGTTCACGCACCAAAGTGACAAACCACCAACACATGTGCTAACATCGCCCCTCCCGCAACTTGCACACCTGACAACCACGCATGTGAAGGAAAGAAAAAATCACCCAAGTAACAAAGTCCGCTCTCTCCCTATGTACACCCCTTCCAGCTTACCCAAATAAACCCGCGCATCTGCGCCTCAGCAATCTGGTCTCTGCATGCCACACCCAATCCCCCTCCTCCACACATATATGCACATCAGCCCGCCATCCCTGGCATATCTGCACCATACACTACCCCTCCCTTGCAAGAAACGAAAAAAACAACAACAACAACCACTTACCATCTATCCCCTTCACCCCTTCCTGTACCTATCCTTGACCAATGCGATATCCCCTTGATCCCCCCCCCTAGCCGCCACGTCGTCCAGCCATGCACAGCCACAGCCATTCATGCCTCGATGCAGTAATTTGCACTGCCGCCCGTTGAAAGTAGGCGTACTACACGGCTACATTTTCCGCTCTTTGATCCTTCATCTGCCCCGTCACCTGCACGCCCTGTCCCTGTCCCTGTCCCTGTCCACGCGCCTTGTATGCCCTGGTTCTGCGGCTACTTTCCCCAGGCGACTTTCTTGCTGTGCGGATTCGAAACGTGCTTCTACGGCATGGAGAGGTACCGTGTAAGCATGCATAGAGAGAGAGGGGGACAGAGGTGGGCTGAGTGGGCGGTCCGAGTAGCAGCGGACCGCACATGTCGGCTCAATGTGCCGAAGCGCAAGGCGAGGCTTGGAACAAAGTCGGTTCGAGGCAGAGAGCTTATAGTACCGCTTACGATGGATACCTTGTTTCGTCGGCTTCCATCTTCGCCCTCTCGAGTAACCTTGCGAGGCCTTTTTTCTTCGTCTTTCAATTACAATGTGTGATGGGTGCGTGGTGCCATCTACCCTCTCTACTGTTCTTTGGGAAGAAAAGAAATGTATACACGTCACGATAAATATACACATAACCTACATGCCACGCTATGGACGGGGTCCCCATGCCTTGCCTCCATTGGAGAAAGGCCGGTCCAATCTCTCTCGCTTCATCTTGGGCCTGATACGTCCTTTTGACACGCTACTCTTGCTAGCCACTACCGCCTTGTTTTTGTCAAGCACCCTTTTGAAGCCTATACTTGCACCCAATGGCTCCGCACGCCGAGGTTCCGAGCCCTGAACTGCAGCAGAGGTTTGCGAGGGAGCCAAGAGGCCCAACTGCTCCTGGAGTCTTCGGTATTGGACTTCTGGGTCTCTGTCATCTGCCGTGGTGGAATCCGTCTGGCCCCTCGACCTTTGTGGCTCCTGATATGGCTGCCGAGAGACGAGATGGGCACTTGTCCATGTAGCAGATACCGGAAGAGCAGCTGCGGGGCCGACTTTTTCGTCTTTGAGGAAGCCGAAAATATCCCCATCTTCGACACTTTGCTGCTGACCAAGAGTCTCTGCGAGTTCAGAGCCGTTGACCACATCTTCAGCCTGCGGTATGGCCGTCACATCAGACACTGCCAACCCTTCTTCACTTGCTCCCCCTATACCGACATCTGCCATCTCGAATAATGGCGGCTGCCACCTAGCCTGCCTGTCCTCTGCTTCTCGAGCTACACTCTCTTGTGCTTTCACTTCCTTGTCTATTCGGTCCTTTTCTAGCGTTAGCATGAGCTGTCGTCGGTTGACAACCCCAGCCAGGGCCCGCAACAAATCGGGCTTGAGCTCTTGCTCAGTCTCGAGATGCTGCATCGTCTCGCCTATGCGCTCCACTAGCTGTGCCTTGGCGTATCCTCGGATCAGGACGCCGTAAGTGAATTGATCCGGATCAGTGCCCCTGTTGCGCATAATCTCGAACACACGCTCAGCCGCCTGCACTTGACCCGTTTTGAAGAAAGCCTGCATCAGGATGTTCCAACTGTATACATTAGGCTTCGTCGCACTCTCGCTCATGTCTTTGATGACCTGAGATGCGTTCGCAAATTGTTGCTTTTGGCTAAAGGCAAGGAGGAAGGCGTTCCAGATAACTGGGTTTTGCACTAGCTTTCCGAAGGCTGGGTCGTTGTTTTGCGTGGCGACCGATCTGAACTTGTTGTATAGGTTGAGGACTCGCTGGTTGCTTACAGCCGCCGCCGACTGAACTTCTGCTTGCATCATCACGTACAGAGCCACAGGAGGGGGCGGAAGCTTTACAGAACCCAACGAGCCTTCATCCTGCTCTATCCTGACAGGCCCCGGATTCATCATTCCTGAGGCGAGGAAAGGCTCCAGTGGCGCTATTGAGAAAATTCCCAGGTAGGCATTCCACAG
The DNA here is from genome assembly GCA_030558545.1 of Bipolaris gigantea. Taxonomy (NCBI): domain Eukaryota; kingdom Fungi; phylum Ascomycota; class Dothideomycetes; order Pleosporales; family Pleosporaceae; genus Bipolaris; species Bipolaris gigantea. The sequence continues at coordinate 29,969 of JALPSE010000226.1, read as the reverse complement.
TATTGCAGATCTGTGTTCAGCGTCAACATCGGCCTGGTGATGTACGTACAAATAGTACAGATAATCCGTTGCCAGCCAAGGGTCATTGGTCTGCTGCGCTATATCTGCACAGTGTCGGGCAAAGTCCTGGAATATAGATGGAGTGCTTTGCAATGTACACCCATGGAGAAGGATCGAATAGGTATGCGGGTCGGGTTCGAGTCCGTTGCTCTCTAGGGCGTTGTACACTCTGAAGGCCGTGGTGTAATCCCCAGCTTCCATAGCATTGTGCATGACTATATTGTAAAGCAGAATGTTCATCTTGATGCCCAAGCGTACAAAAGCAGCCACTATGGAAGGAGTTTGGTGGAAATTGTGGCTTGTGCTCATGCTTTGGCGTAGTATTGTAGCACATGTCCAGCGTAATCTTTCCCGCTCAACCACTGATTTCCACGCCACATCGTTAAGCCTCACTCTGAGCTCCTCGAGACATTTCAAGGCGTACTCCACCTCACCAACCTCGCCGAAAGCGCTAGCGTAGTGCAACATTGTGTCGAATCCAATGCGCGTTCGATGTTGAACTAGGCAATCAAACAATTTCTTGAGATCATCAATATTCGCTAGCTCGACCAGATTGTATAGTAAATCTTGTGAACAGACATCCGGTTGGCTGGCCAAGGATTTACCAAAGATGTTCACAAATGCAGGAATAAACACCCGTTTATGCGCCATTGGATCCGTACCCCACTTTTCACGAGCACCGTACTGTTTTCTGCTATGAATCTTGGAGAGATGACCAAGACCATCCGCGATAGCCTGTGTCTTTTGGCCTCGCAAAAGCGGGTCATTGGCTATGACTTGTATGAATCGCAGTGCAAGGCCGGGCACGCGATCCAACAGGTAGATAAGCAGCCGATGGGCGTAGGCCTTTCTTGTGCTGACATCAAACTCGATCCAGTTTTTCCATACCATATGCGAACCGATTGGGGTATCAGGTGGGAAAAGCTTGCGGCCCAATTGCACGCATCGCGGATTGTGTTGTATAATGATGCTTCGCGTGTGTTGCCGCAGAGAGGCGTAGAGGCCACGGTCGAGTGCTGCGAAGGCTAGGTTGAGAGAGAACCTTTTCCGGTGGTGACGGGCTTCCCTCCTAAAATCTAGGCACCTCGATTTCCAATGGACCAGGTTGGACACGCGACGAGAAAGAGACCTATATGGTCCACGCTTCATCCGTTGGAGGGGTGAGAGATTGGGTGGCAGTCTGGAGACATAATTGAGGAGTCGGGCCCTTTCCAAAGCCAATGCTTTAGCCCGTTTCGCAGCTCGCAAAGGCGCGTATGTAGCCGAAACTGAGGAGGTGCGGCCTGACTGAGCTCGACGGTGTCGGCTTTTGGGCGGACTAGTTGGGGTCGGCGGACTTGGATGAGACGCAGTTGTCGCATATGCCCGTGCATGCTGTCGGGTAAGAGTGGATATTTTGGCATAGAGAAGGTTGATTGGGGTCAGATGATGTGATTCTCTCCGCCCAAGAGTAGGCATCTGAAGGAGCCCCGCGTCAAGTTTCCTTTGCCCAAGATGCTGGCCACGAGTCAAGCCAGACTTCAATTGGAGCTCCCCAGCCTCACCAACACCATCTATCCGTCGCCAGTATTTCGGCAGCCTAAAGGATGCCTGTTTCTCTTTCTCTGCAGCATTGCCCCTTTGGTTGTGCGGTCTGGTACTTCCTGGAAATGGTGACTCGGCAAAGGCCCTTGGTGCAAGGAACGGAAGAACGGAGCGGTCCGCGCTGGCGATGAAGCTAGCATCGGGAACGCGGACTCGGGGCATGGGAGAGAGGAGATGTCGCCGTCTTCATCGAGCCATGACGCGTGGTGAAGTCGACAATACAGTTTCATGCTGCGCAGTCACAGGAAAAGTTGACAAAGTGCGCATGTGGTCGAAAGCGCTAGCCGGGAAACAGGGCCAAACTCCGAGCTCTTCTCCGCAAAAGTCGCGGCCACAACAACTTCAACTATCACCACAACCATATCTGCGCCAAACAACCACGCTTTCTGGTTTCCCTCGAGATTCTAGGGCCATATTCGGAGCCTGAATACAAGGCACTGTCATCATCCTCACAGTCTGCTCTCATTTGACAGGCCCTGTAGCCTCCCCGGCGCAAACCCAGAGCTCTCTCACCATGTCTTCACACGAGACATTATCTGCAGCAGCTAATGACCGCAAATCACGCCTTGCACAGCTAAAGTCGCTCAAGAGAAAACAAGAACAAATATCAGACGCGCCTGAGGCTGCCGAATCGTCTGCTACCAAGGACGAGGCCGAGCCTTCGCAAGCCCTTACGCGTACCGAAGATGACGCAGAATCCTCCGTGGTGAAGACATATCTCTCTGGCCGAAACTACGACCCGGAAACACGAAACGTCAAGCTGGGCTTCGACAACCTGCCCATCTCTGACCCCACCAACACACTAGAATACAAGGCGGAACAGTTGGCGCTCGAGACAAGGGCCCAGCAAGAAGCAGAGAAGGCTGAAGACAAGGGGCTGGATCTGTTCAAGTTACAACCCAAGAAGCCAAACTGGGACTTGAAGCGAGATTTGGATCAGAAGATGAAGCCGTTACATGTGCAGACAGACAATGCCATTGCCAAGCTGGTCAGGGAAAGAGTCGAGGCGCAAAAGGCGATACGGGAGAAACAACCGAGGGACGAGAACGCTGGTGACGAAGTGGGCATGGAGGGCGCAGAGCTGGTCGAGGCTATGCACTTCAAGGAGCAGGAGGAGGAGCGGGAAAGGAGACGGGAGGCAGAAGAGGAGGATATAAGCTGAGGGAGCGCAGTGAGCCCAAGAGAGATGCTCAACTACACTTCATAATAGGCCCCCGCTTTGTGCGCATCTGCGAGAGCCAGATAAATACCCTCATGCCAGGTATACCAGCCGAAATCCGCTACATGCCCATGCAAGGCAAGAATATAGCAGGTTGGCACACGCCTGCAATGAAAAGGAGCGAAGAGTCAGTGTCGTTTTCAGCGTCGTCGTCGATCACATATACCATGTCGTGGTACGATAGAGGCAAACCATACAATCAAGTCGTCATATTGTACAATCTACTCCTGTGTTCATCGCACGCTCTATTTTACACATGTATTCTCCGAAAAAAAAAAATTAAACAGCCTCGTAGTACTGATACTAGAAAACTTGAAATGTGAAACCATGATAACCGTTGCCAAGCATGAACATGGTTGAGTTCGGCTCCGGTCCAACTAGTTGGTGACTTCGTTCACAACTCACTTACAGAACCCGAGTACACGCCTACGGATGAGCGCCTGTTACTCAAGGTTATTCAAACTCTGTTTAGTGCCAATCTACGTTTCTTGATATATTCGAACATTGTGTTCAGAACAGCCCACCACGAACTGCTGTGTCAGGATAAAACAGAAATAACAGAGGCATTATCTGTACCCCGAGTAATGTTCAACTAGATCCAAGTGAAAACTCAATCTACCGCCTTACGGCTGGCTTGCTTGGTCGTTTCATTTATTTGTCTTGTAGGGAAAAAAGAGCGATGGCGATGGGTACCTGGGACCGTTCGGCAGAGAAGCACGGAGCCGGGAACCAGAGACTTAAACCAGCCTTTAGAGACAGCCCCTAGAAGTAAATTTTCAAACATCATAGTTATGGCTAAGTGACGCATTGAATCATTGAGGTGATCGCTGTATGTGAGGTGAGGTATTTTATGGTTGTCGGATTTTGATAAACCTTAGGCCAGCCAACTGTACATTTGGGTGCATAAACCGTGCCAGGTTACGAGTGTGTATCAAAGAATTAAACTGCTCAACAAATATTGCCGATGATCCGAGTAGGTACATGTGGAAGTGATAGAGCGTTCTACAGGTCTGTATGTCCCAACTCTCTCCATCGACAGGCTAACAAAACCTGAGGTATTTAACGGTATTGAAAACCCGAGCGTTCGGCATCGTGTTTTCTCAATGACTAAACAATCAGATGTCAATCGCAAGTTTCCCCGCATACCAGCGTCGGCTGTTCTCCGCTGCCGCCTTCCCGAAAGAGTATTAACCTCGGTACCCGAAACGTGATGCGGAGGCGGGGACGACTAATCCGCGCGCCGTAAACATACAGGATCGCAGCGGTGTATTTTATGCCGATCAAGGGCTGCTAAGCCATATGCAGCCATTCCGATAAGCCAATTTCCATTAAATGGCTGTATCAGATAGCCCGGTTGACACTTGGAATACTTACTGTCTGTACGTTATCATGGCGCGTGCGGATGTGCGGATGCGGAGCATAAATATACTTACATCTGAACACCGCCTTCACTTTTAGCTCAACAACCATCATTCTAACCCATCCGTAACGGCTACTTGACCTGCAGACCTCGTATTTCAGTTTCCTTTTTCGCACCTTCTTGACGTACCACCGCCGCCATGGTTCGTGAAAAGCAGCCCGTCTACGTCCTCGGCGTGGGCATGACCAAGTTCATCAAGCCTCGCGGCAAGGTAGATTACCCTGAACTTGGATTCGAGGCTGGAGTAAAAGCTATGCTCGATGCACACATCAACTATGATGATGTTGATCAAGGTGTTGCATGCTACTGCTACGGCGATTCGACATGTGGCCAACGCGTCTTCTACCAGTTCGGCATGACTGGCATTCCTGTATACAATGTCAACAACAACTGCTCCACAGGCTCCACCGGCCTGTACATGGGACGGAACTTGATTGCGCATGGAGCTGCGGACTGCGTGCTCGTTGTCGGCTTCGAGAAGATGTTTCCAGGAAGTTTGCAGACTTTCTTCCAGGACAGAGCAAACCCGACAGGCACATCGAGCCTACTGATGAAGGAGACGAGGGGTGTCACGAATGCCCCCGGCGCAGCGCAGATGTTTGGCAATGCCGGTCGGGAACACATGGAAAAGTAAAATTCTCTGGTTTCAGTCAATGATCATTACCGTGTTCTAATGGCATCACTAGATACGGTTCCGAGCTCAGGGACTTTGCAGAGATCGGTCGCATCAATCATGCCCATTCGAAGAACAATCCTTACTCACAGTTCCAAGATGAATACACACTCGAACAGGTCATGAAGGCACCCATGATCCACGAACCTCTTACGAAGCTCCAGTGCTGCCCGACTTCCGACGGTTCCGCAGCCGCAGTCCTTGTTTCGCAGGAGTTCCTCGACAAGCGACCTGAACTCAAAGACCAAGCCATCTTGATTGCCGGACAGAAACTAGCCACTGACACGCCCTCGTTGTTCAACCGTAGTGCTATTGAGCTCATAGGATACAGCATGAGCGAACTAGCTGCCAAAGAAGCACTAGCAGAGGCCAAGGTCACTCCTGATGACGTCAAAGTCTGCGAACTCCACGACTGCTTCTCCGCCAATGAAATGGTTACCATCGAAGCTCTCGGTCTCGCACCAAAGGGCAAAGCCCACGAGCTTATCCGTCAGGGTGGCATAACCTACGGAGGCAAAGTCGTCATCAACCCATCTGGTGGTCTCATCTCCAAGGGCCACCCACTCGGCGCCACAGGCATCGCTCAGTGTGCTGAGCTGGTCTGGCACTTGCGTGGATGGGCCAACAACCGCTCCGTCAAGGACACCAAGGTAGTGCTCCAGCACAACCTGGGTCTTGGTGGCGCAGTCGTGTGTACTGTGTACAAGAGGCACGATGGAAGCGCTGCGACCGACAAGTCCGACGAGGAGATTTCCAAGATTACTGGCTTGGGATATAACCCTGCGACGGTGGCAAAGGGGTTTACCAAGGAGCAGATTGATTCGGTGAGGAGCAAGAAGGCGAGGAGCGAGTGGGCGCTGCAGGACACTCAACAAAAGGTCGAATCTAGGTTCTAAGTATGTTTTTTGCCCGATTTTGTATCAAGTCCGCTGTTCCAGCTGAGGATTTATATACAAGTACCAAGTATGTTCTACGGTCTACGGATCACGTGCAAACCAATCTTACAGTGGTGCTAGGGAAATAAACTAGGCAAGTGAAAATTATGTAACAGGGCAAATCGATGCGAGAACGCCATGAGGGTCCAGTTCCCGTATACTACCCAATTATGTTTTCTATAGAATGCGCAAAACCTGTTGTGAGGCATGATTCAACCATAAATCGTCCGGCTTTTAATTTTAGTATATGGTTGCGAAGGACGACACCATTGCTGTTGTGCAAATGTAGACTTGTGGGAAAACTCAACTCCCTGCCCATAAACTCTCAGGCCGGCTACGAGAGACAAGGCTTTCCAAAAGTATTAATTATACTCAAAAACCCATTGCCGTATGTTGATTGGTCTGCGCGAAGGAAGCTCGGCGTCTTCCATGTCGTTGAAGAAGGTTGACTCGGGCGGCTCTCCATAGACCCAGCGGTAGACTTTGGCAATTTTTCCAGTATCGGGTGCAAAACTCTCATTAAAAATGAGTTTTTTTGCAAACAACAATTTGGTGTTAGGATCTTGAATTTTTTGCAGGAACGCAATGTCGAAGCGCTCGCGAATTCGGTACAGACCAGGGGCTGCGGCGAGGTAAAAGCTTTCTACGGTTTGTATAGCGTCGCCTTTGCTCCATCCGTGACGGCTTACTCTTTTATATATTGAGTTGTGAACTATGCTGAGGACCGTCCAGACAAGTTGAGAGGTGTCGAGAATGTTGAGAACAGAGTAGTCGATGCCATCAACAATGTACAGCTTCATTCCTACATCTACGATGAAAGCCAATAGGATGGCGTCGGCGGCTTCAAATTCGCCATGCTGGACCAGAGTCCTTGACCAAAGAAGTGATGTAGAACAGTCCCATGACAACGTGTAGGGGCCTGGCACTGAGATGATTGCGTTGATGTAGAAGCAGTCCTCGTCAACGTCGTCGTCGTCGTCGTCATCCTCATCATCATCAGAGTCGAAATCCGAATCGGAGTCGGAGTCTGAGAAATCGGAGTCGGCTACCATGTCATCGTCGGAGCTCGTCTCTCCGTTTGTTGTGGTAAGCGGGCAAGGCCTCAGAAGGCTCGCAAGAGTGTTACTAGATTGCGCCATTGGTGGGCGATGGAGAAGGTGACTCTAGTCTGTATTGCTTCATGTAGGTTCCTTTTTTCGATACCGAAGCAGTCATAGAGGGCAACCTCGTATAAATTTAACAAGGAATATGAAATTAGAAAAATTATATAAATCACCTGTATATACGGATAGAGTGCAAACTATGGTTGGTATCCGAGGGGAAACCGTGGTTGAGGAAATGGGTGTTGGAGAAATTTGTACCTGCAGCAGAGGAGTCAGCTGTGCCGATTGCTTCATGGAGTACGGCGACTATGCGGTGAGGGTCTGAGACGGCGATGGTATGCTGTACCGATGTTGCACCGGTCTCCTAATGGTGGTGTGGGCGAGGGGAGCTGAAGGGAGCCAATGAGCTAGCTGTTTACAGCAGCAGCCTACTTAGCGTGCCAAGACGCTCAACCAGGTCGATGAAATTTGTTAGCGACGCTCTCTTCTTCTCTTCTTCTTCTTCTCTACATATTGTCAACGGTCTCCGATAACCCTAAGGTCCTTCCTCGCAAGAGTGGATTTGCCTTTTCCAGAGCAGACCCAGAAGAAAGCACAGCCATTCTAATCCTGCAGCTCGTCGTCGTCGACTTCGGTCGATTTTGGAGCTGCGGGTTCGCTTTAGGCCTACATACTTGCGACTCTCTTCAGACGTGGCTGCGCTGATCCGACAGCTCTCCTGGGTGTCATGGCTCCATGACTCCACCCCTCGCAGCGGCCAAGGTACCTGGCATAGTTGCTGCCAGTGGTGCTGTCACAATATGCGGCCTCCCGTCACCGACACCCAGGTTGCGACCCAATAACTAGGCGCGCCATATGCCCTATGCTGCAGGGAGGCAGCCAAACACTGACCAACCAGTCATGGCCATTGGGCAGCCTGTGCAGCCACTTGTCGTACGCCTCTAGACGGTTAGAGTCAATGGCCACAAATAAAGTTGGTCGAGCAGCTGAACGGCCCCCGCATGTCTAGACCGGTGTCACTACACAACACCATTGGCCACTCCGAGCGCGACAACAAAAGAGCAGCTGAACAGCAGCCCAACAGCCACCAATTCAACCTGCTTCTCGTGCTTCTCCGTTCCTTTGCAACGAGTGTGTTTTCGTTGCTTCGGCCATGACATTCATTCAGATTTATGGCACACACGATCAGCAGATGAGCGGGCCACTATTGGCTAGCCCGCTGCGTGTTGTCGTATCGTTCCAGCTAGTTCTGTGTCTTACTTGGTCCGTCGCGTCTTTCCGGTCTAGAGACTGGCCGTATTTTCCGGTGACACTCTATTGGTAAAGGTGTCTCACAGCCCACTTTGTGGCTGGGAACTCGGTCGTTCAGCATAAGTAACTACTGCATAGTCGCATCGGTGATTCGAGGCCCATGATTTCGACAAAATGCGCCCCGGACAAAGGTCTGGTTCCCGTCACCTAAGCATTTGTTGCGTGCTTGGAGACTTCTTCTCAGCCCTGTAGACCACTCTCATTTACAGTCGTCGTCCTTCGCTTCCTGATACTCCCCACTATACTACTTTCATCGTGCTTGAAGTCCCCAGTACCTGGGGGGCCCTTACCTGTCCACCGGAAAACGTCATGAATGCACATCATGGCCTACGTACGACTGTGCTCGTTCGTTGTGTTTAGTCTTATCATCGTTGCCCTATCTCAACAAAATGATCCGATCAAAGACTTTTGCCGTCGATGGGGTCACGCGACGGCGCAGATCGACTCGAAACTCTACATTGACGGCGGCATGATAGCGTCGACGCCATTTCAGTCAAACCACACGAGTATGTAACATACCTGGAATCAGATGCTACAATCGTACCTGGAAAGCCTAACAATGATCCTCTAGACCCATGGCTTTTGTTCAGCGACTTGAACCCATCGACCGTTGGTGCCGAGATGCCGGCGCAATACGCAAATTTGTCCAAGCCTGGCAACATACCGAGCGTATCCGGCGGCTATACCTGGGCAGACAACACCAACAAATGTTTTTATCAATTTGGGGGAGAATATCCTGAAGGTGTCAGTCCTACGGATTTTAGTATGTGGACCTATGACGTGCCACTGAATCAGTGGAACAGCACCGACACAGTAGGCGACAAAACTATACAACGAGTATCTTTCGGTGCTGGAACACAGGTAGAAGAGCGTGGACTCGGCTTCTACTTTGGCGGCTGGCTGAGCAATCGAACTACTGTAGGCTGGAAAGGACCCCCTATGGCTACAAATGGTCTTATTCAGTTTGACATGTCTACTGGCGACTTGAAGAACATTTCTGGACCGGATGACACTGGAAGAGCCGAGGGACAACTGGTCTACCTTCCTGTATCGGACAGCGGCGTGCTGGTCTATTTTGGTGGCATCGAGGATACCTATCGTAACGGGAGCTTTGATGCAGTAAGTCTAAACACTACATGCACATAGTCAGCATACTAATATCGTTTCTAGGCGAACATGAGTGTAAATTGTATGCGAATCCTGCCTAGAATGCGACTAACGCTATCCAGACCATTCACATCTACGATATAGCTTCGTCTAAATGGTATACACAAACAGCCTCGGGCACTGCACCTCCTACGCGTAGACAATTCTGCGCAGATGTTACCTGGCCAGATGATAAGTCATCTTATAACATGTAAGCAACCTTTCCTTTCTATTGTGTCTACCAACACTTGGTCATGCGTTTGCGATATTCACTTCTGATGTGGAATCGCTGGCCGTCTGAGATCCGTGGCTTCCTCGTCATGTGTGTACTGGCCCTCAGAATATCGCTTGATATTCTCTAGATGCGCAAGGGTCCTAAGTGAGGGTCTGTCAGAGCCACATTGGGGTATTCAGGCCGCGCGTAATTTGAGCCGGCGGACCACTCGCATAAGCACATGCATGCGAGCAAAGTTGGCTTACTGTGAGTAGTTATCTTTACGGCGGTTATGGGTTTGGAGGAACTCCCGCATTTGATGATGTCTACATCCTCTCCCTCCCCTCTTTTACTTGGATAAAGGCATATCCCGTTGGTGATGGTGGACCGAGTCCCGTCATAATTGGCCATGGAGGTTGTAGTGCCAACGTCATCAACCGCACACAGATGTTGGTCATAGGTGGCTGGTTTCCCATATACGACAAATGCGACTCGCCAGAAAGTCAAGGGCAGCATAACATGGTTCTTGGGTTTAATGGAGCGGGTGCTAAGCTTTGGGACAAGTTTCAGCCAAAGATTGACGATTACGTGGTACCTTCGCCTATCGTGGCAGCCATTGGTGGCGGGTATGTTTTACTCAGCAGCTTGTGAGAGAGGCCATGTCTAACAATGGTAACAGACCAACTGGAGGTGCCACTAAAACTGCGCCTGCGACTTGGGGGCATCCTGACTTGGCGACATACTACACCTTGAAACCTAGCTTCGCAGCCAGATCAGCTACTCGTCCACTCCCGTCGGCAACGGGATCACTTTCACCCGACCAGTCCAAGAAGATAAGTGTTGGTGCCATTGCTGGAGCCGCTGTTGGAGGTGCTGTGGGATTAATCCTCTTATTATGCCTCATCTTGTTTTGCTTACACAAACGCAAGAATGCTCTGAAGGAAAAGGGAAAAAAAGAAGGCGATAGCAATAATGCGAATCCGCCAATTCCGCCTGCTGAGTTGGAAACCACGGTTCCACAGGAGATGGCCGCCTCGGAGGCTAGCAAGTACGTATCCATTCACAATCGAGCCGACGCTGCCGCCCTTTCCCAGTATCAGGAACATGCCCAACAGTACTCACATTCCGCCAGCCACAACTACGGCTCGCCGCAGCCCGCCCAAGGCCCTCCGTCGTACGGATTTGTGCCGCCATACACATCACCCACAGAAGCCACTTTCAACCACATCTCCCCGGGTGTAGGGCGGTCCTTTTCAGACGATGGCATCGTGCAAAACTCTCCAACTACGGTGTGGGGTGCGCCGGCTGATTATCATTCACGTGGATCAAGCCATGAAGGGCATTATTCGTATCCTACTCCGACCACACCACGGCAGCCCCCAGGGGATCTTTTTCACCAACAGGTTCCAATATATCACCCGCAAGTCAATGCTGTGACAACGCGCTCACGGCATTCCCGGAGTAATCTCACCGAAGATGGAGAGGCGTCTGACAGTTCACTAGCAGGCGGTCAGGAGCAGCTGCCCGTCAGCATTGCGAACACTCCTGCCCACTTTTATACACATGCAGGGTCGTACATTTCGGCAGGCAGGAGTGGTGGTGGACGGAGTCCGGATGGAAGGAGGCCTGTTCAAGGGAGATTTATGGAAGAAGATCATGTATGAGTAATGCAACTTGAGGGAGGGCCCAGAAACTTGGCTTTTTGTGATGAGAAGCTTGCAGGCCTCAAGGGGTTCAGTTTTTGGGGTTATGTCCTATGATGAACTCGTGTTGTTTGAGATTGGCGTGCTTTAGTCAAGCGCAGGATATACAATCTTTTCCGAAGCTACTATGACATAATTATTAGCGGGTGTATGCAATGAGATTCCAATGAAATAAACTTGGGGCCGACTGTGATACTTTGACAGACTACAGCTATCTTAGGCTAGCCAAAACCACATACGTACTAGGATGTTGCAACGAGCGGTTGTTGAATGGAATTGAAAATGCAAGACGTGCGCTCTTTAGTGCAATGACTGTCACGTGCTAACGCGCTTATTTTCGGTCTTGCTATCGTTCACACGTTTCCCACTACTTTTGCTAAGCGCAAGGACACATGTCTTCAGCATACGCAACGCTCTCGACGCCTGACCTTCCCGTGATCGCAGTGCACACACGATGGTCAACCTGCTCTCCATCGTCGTCCTGGTGATATCCTACGTTATTATTCCGCGTCTCACATTTCTCCCGCCCAATGTTCACTCGCTGCTGAGCATCTTCGGGCCCTTCCTCATACCTGTCGTTTTCAGCTGGATCAAAGCCGCGCGCACAGCTTCTCCAAGCGTCCCCATACGTCCGACACCACCAAGAGTTCAGCATGCGCTCAATCTGCTCTTCTTGAGCGCAGTCGTGTGCCTTGGTCTTTCGCTTTCGCGATATGCACCCGAAAATATCTTCCTCAAGACACAGAGTCACATACGAACGGAGCCAAGCGTGCTGTCTGTGCGACTGAGGCACCTACGTCCACTCACGGACGAAGATGAAGCCCTCCTGACAAAGTTCAAGTGGGGTATGCGCAACAAGTTGCTCTATCTCGCATATGGTCCAGACACACTGTTGAACTGTGTGTGGTGCACCGTGGCTGGCGGAGATGATCAGTTCAACTACTTTCTATACTCTCTGCCCAAGATTGTTACGCCGCACATATTTCAACTAGCCGTGCTCGGTCTTGCCACCTCGTCACTTGTCGGAGCTGAAGGCTCACGCCTCCGCATTCACGCTACCATTGCAGGAATATTCATGATGGTGGTAGAAGTTTATTACATGGGTACCTATGACATTCTGGCCAACAAGCGGGCAAAGTACGTCCAGGACCTCGATTCGGCATACTGGCGCGTCCGCTTCCTGCGATACATAACACTCGCCCTGGTAGACGTGGTCCTAGGGTATGTGCTGTGGGCTACGAGTACCAACCGGTTGTTTGCGAAACCCGTTTCCATTGGCGAGCGCATCGAGGTTACTACCCGGACGGCGGAGGATACTTTTAACAAGATGCGGGCATTGGGGCTACTCACAAACTCTGTGAACCGCGATCCGGCGCTGAGGGGCGTAAAGGAGGAATATTGGAGGACAGAGGGGCAGATCACGGCAGAAGTGGTGCAGGACGAAGTGGTCACGGAGCAGATCAATGCTGCGATTAGCAAGTTGGATATGGGCTCGCTACAAGGTCGCGTTGGAGAGGTCGCCGACGGAGTACTTGCAGGGATTGATAGTTTGGGGGCAAGATAGTATTTTCAGCAACGTAGATAAACCAAGCGCTCTCATTTCTTGGATGCTGACATCCACTCGTCATCCTATCTCAGGCATTGCAGCGTCGGATAGAGATGGATGAAGGAGCTGGCTATATGCGGAAAGGGTGCTGCATAGGCATGATGTAGGTGGCACTACTGCATCAAACTGCATAGCGGCTATTGAAATATGTCAAACGATCGTGATATGTACCCTGTTACCTCGCGAAGGTCACTTGAACGACGTTTATCCCTGCAACAAAGTTCTCTATCGCTTGAACCGCGGTTTGCCGACGGAGCATGTTCCGCTACGGCGACAGCCATTCTGTCCCGCCAGGTTGCAAGTACTGTCGGATAGGGAACTGTAGACACGCGTGTACAACACATGCACATGTATGGACTGTACTGTCCTTCTCCGAACATGGAGCCGAGTCCGACGTCGCATTGCTGACCTGGGATGAGTCCTCGTCAATCGGAAGCCTGGCCGGATACTAGCGGCAGGTACGGGAGCGGTGGGCCTGGATACCACAGGCTCGGCACACGTCCTACCAACAACACCGCATCTGATATAGTCAGGTACGCTAGCAGACACCACACCGGCTTCTGGAAGACGCGTATGCCGGCATCGTGCGGAGAACAATGAATGACACGGCGACTTTGCAGCAATGGGAAATCCAAGACGAGGCCATGTTCAATGGCAGCGACAAAGAGGCGGCAACTAGAAAAAAGGGTTGTTATCAAGTTGGGGCTCCGCCAGAAGTGGAACCTTATATCATGGCCATGGCATCCGTATGTAAGAAAAAAAAAAGACACTAGACTGCCGCGGTAGTCGGTACACGGCTGGGCGGACATCACGTCGATGGATCCAACAGGTAGGTGGGCTTGGTCCCGTCCGTGTGATAGGGAGGTGTGACTCTTGGTCGAAATTTTTCATCCCTCCTGTATAAGAGGCTGGCTTGGGTACCTTGTTTTTCGATCTCTGTACTTGACTAACCCTTCCCTTCCCCTCCCTCAATCTCTCCATCACCGATTGTGGTACCGCTGCTTCGTCGACCATTGTCACTTCAACTCTCGTTTAGTCACAACCTAACTGTGATAAAAAAAAGCAAAGCAAAAACAGCAACCATGGCACCCATCGCCGTCACACCCCCGAACCAGAACGAGAACGTCACCAACCTCACACAAGAGGGCATCAAGTCGGCGCTTCTCAAGAACGCCCCGGAACAAATCAACTCGTCATCTCTCACAAACGCCATCACTGTCACACCACCAAATGAGCTGGCATCCAAGACCCAGGATGTAGTAGAAGCACCGCTCCCGGGGCTCGACGCTTCCCAGATCACCTGCACATACACCAACACTCCCCGTTCGGTCCCCGCCGTAGGATCGGCAGAGATGGCCAGCCAAAAGGTGTGCACCGACCACATGGTACAAGCCAAATGGACCGTCGAGTCTGGCTGGGAAGCACCCACACTGCAACCCTACGGCCCACTCTCCCTCGCACCCACGGCCTCATGCCTGCACTACGCAACCGAATGCTTCGAAGGCATGAAGCTCTACCGCGGCCACGACGGCAAACTCCGTCTCTTCCGTCCCGACCTAAACTGCCGCCGCATGCTCATGTCCACCAACCGCATTGCGCTGCCTGCCTTTGACCCGCAGGAGCTCCTCAAGCTCATCGTCAAGCTCTGCGCTACAGACGGCAAGCGCTGGCTCCCCAAGGACCGCCCGGGCCATTTCTTATACATCCGCCCCACAATGATCGCCTCGGACCCCGCGCTCGGGGTTGAACGCCCCAAGGAAGCCTTGCTCTTCATCATCCTGTGCTGCTTTGCCCCCATGGGCAGCGCCAAGGGCGGCATCAAACTGCTCGCCTCGCAAGACGACATGTGTCGCGCGTGGCCTGGCGGCTTCGGATACGCCAAAGTAGGAGCAAACTACGGCCCTTCGCTTGTAGCACAGGGCGAAGCTCGCAAGCGCGGTTACCACCAGATTCTGTGGCTGTTTGGCCAAGACTGCACCATTACCGAGGCGGGGGCGAGCAACTTTTTCGTCGTGTGGAGGACCAAGGAGGGCAAGTTGCAGCTCGTTACTGCCGATCTGAACGAGAAGATTGTCCTCGACGGCGTGACGAGGCGGTCCATCTTGGAACTTGCCCGCGCCAAGCTTACGGCGGATGCGCCGCCGCATCTCGAGACTCTCGAGGTCGTCGAGCGCAAGTTTAGCATCTTCGAGGTGGAGCAGGCGGCCAGCGACGGTCGTCTTGTCGAGGCGTTCGCGGCGGGTACCGCTTGGTTCATTGCCCCGATTGGCCAGATTCACTTCCGCGGCAAGGACATGGATGTGCCCATGGCCAAGGGCAGCTCTGGCGCCTATGCCGAGTTTTTCGTGAGCTCGCTCAAGGGTATCATGTGGGGATGTGATGGTATGGAGAGCCATGAGTGGGGCCGTGTCATTGATGAAGAGTAAGATGCGTGCTTTTTTTCTTCTCTCTCTCTCGGAAGAGATGCAAGTGGTGATGAAGAGACGTTTGGCATCATGATGTGCATACAAGCGAGGCGTTCATGTCAAGTCTGGGGCTGAGGTTCAATTTGTGCAAGGCATTTTCTTTTTCTTTTTCTTATTTCCTATTACAGCCCAACAAGCGATGGAGCGACTCGATTACATACACTGTATGTTGTAGGCACTTTGTTTGTAGGAAGCGTCTGTAGGTGAATTTATATATATATATATATATATATATATACAGAGATATCACAGCATTCAGTCATCATCCTCAAAACTTGGCATTGCTGGTACTTGCCGCGCACTTCTGGCCACCATGTCGTCTGTACCAGGGCTTGTGTCCTTAGATGGTCTTGCACCCTGTTCACTGGGCGCCGTGGTGTACTCCCATGGGTATTTAATGCTCTCGCCGTTCGCGGAGACTAGTGCTGCAGAAGGGCAGTCGGTGAGGAATTAGGTGACGTAGTGCAGGCTATAGTTGCGAAACTCTGGCACGGCAAGTTTCCGAGTGTGAGATGACCTTTTTCTACTGACCATGCAGACACTCCAGTAGTTCGCTACTGTGTTGTCCCAAGTTGGGTTCAGCGACTCGGCGTAGTTGATGATGGATCTTATCCGCAGAGAAGAAACAGCGAGGATGCTGTGACAGAAAATAAACCGTTAGTATCTACTGTCTGGGCAAACCATCAAGACAGGTTGACTTATAATGTGCCAGCAGTGAACATGGCGAGCACCTCCAATTTCCTCCTCGAATTCATCGATTGTTGATACAGAGCAAGAACTGGTATAGGCGCAACAAGGAGATCCAAAAAGACTGCGGCTCCAGCAGATGAGCGTACGAGATAATTAACATCCCAGCATGAGCCCTCGTGCTCACCATCCAGCCCATCCACACCAGAGAAGCAGGCTTGCAAAAGAAGGCGATGCTGAATTGGAAGATGGCCCGGTATGTAATTGTGAGGGCCATAGCGGTATAAGTGTAGGTTCCTATCTTCTTTCGGGGAAGTACGCGGTGGTACATGGATGATGTCTGTACACATGGGTAATGAGCGGCGGGCCTCGACTAACTGCACGTTGTGGCAGTAGATGATGCAGGTCACCGGTAACATTGTTCAGGTCGTGGGGCCGGGGAAAATAGTCCAAGTAGGCGGATCCCAGCATGGCTGCATGTCGCCAGATGACGGGCGCGTCTCAAATTTAAACGCAGATGCAAGAGGATTCAGATTTAGCGGCACAGGAGGCATGGGGAAGGTAGATTGGCCGTATATGGGGCCATGGAAAATGCGGGGAGCTGAGCCGGAATGTCGTTTTGGCGAGAGGCGTTATGCAAGGAGAGCCCTTGCCAAGAGCGTAATACTCGCAGTGCGGCTGAACACACACATGGATGGATACATGTACTGCTGTATGGTAGACGTCTTTTGGATCAAAGGATTCGGGTTGGTTGGGCTAGGCATGCAACCCGAGTGTGGGTCATAAGGCTGTCCTCGTGTTGAAAGCATTTTCCAATGGCTTGGCGGGGCAGCAAGCCATGAATCGGCAGACGACAGCACGTGGATGCAAGCCACCTGCTGCCGGACTGGGCCATGTCAACAGCGTGAGAAGGGAGGTTTCGGTAAAGGGCAAGCTGAAGATGGGATGGTGGTGAAGGAGGGAATGCATAGTAGGAGCGAGCAAAGAGCAGGGGGAGGAGCAGATCGCAGATGCAGGAGTGGAGTTGCTAGCGGTGGTGTGGTGTGTGCTCTTGTCTCTCGGCACGGGCAGTTCCAGGCTCAGGTTGACAAACGCGACTTCACCGCGCAACCCGTGCCTCTTCTCCCTCTGCGACGTCAGCGCCCAAAGTCTCTTGTTTGTATGAGCAGCTTGACAGCCTCTCGCTCCGCCAACTCGCCTGCCCGTCAACACAAACTTGCCCTCCCCGCTCCGCCAGCCTGCCCGCACAATCTCCCTTTGGCCCAAGTGCCCCGCCTTCGCCCATAGACACAGCTTCTGCAATCCAACCACCCTCTGCGCGCTCGCCTGCTGCCTACGCCCGACGCGCACTCCCTCCCCGCCACGACTGAAGCAGAGCCGCTGGTCAGGCTTATTGGCACTACAGACGACACCTCCAGGCTGATTGGGAGCCTTTCCCGCCGCGCTGCAGCCCGCCATGTCTCTGTCAATTGAAGAGCTCGACGCCACAGTGCGCGCCTTCTACGAGGGTCGCGGTGATACAGTATGTCCTCTCGTCTCCTTGGCCTTCCAAGCACACCCTGGAGCACAGCTAACACATTCTCGCAGCAAAAACAAGCTCAAGCTACGCTGAACCAGGTAGGCATCCTCATTTCCGCCGACGCTGCATGAGCTTGCCCAGCTGACTCCCACATAGTTCAAGGAAAACCCTGATGCATGGCTACTGGTCGACAAGATCCTTTCCGATGCGCAGTATCCACAGACCAAGTGTGAGTGAAGACAAAGGCTGCGATGCAACATCAGTGAGCCATGGCGCTAACAAAGAGGGTAGATCTGGGTCTCCAAGTCCTCGACAATGTCATCATGACCAGATGGAAGGTGCTGCCCCGCGACCAATGTCAAGGTACGGCTGAGAAAAGCCTTTTCTCGCAATCAGACTGACAACACCAGGCATCCGCAACTTCATTGTCAACTTCATTATTCAGCTCTCCAACAACGACGACACCCGCCGCGCCGAGCGCACCCTCCTCAACAAGCTCAACCTCGTCCTCGTTTCGGTTTTGAAGCAGGAATGGCCCCACAACTGGCCCACCTTCATCAACGAAATCATATCGTCATGCCATAGCAGCCTGGGTATATGCGAGAACAACATGGTTATTCTGCGCCTGCTCTCTGAGGAGGTCTTTGACTACTCGGAGGAGCAGATGACCTCGGTCAAGAGACGAGAGCTCAAGCAGACCATGTGCGACGAGTTTACCGCCATATACCAGCTCTGCTCGGAGGTCTTGCGCACGGCCACCGAGGCTTCCCTCATCAAGGCAACTTTGGAAACGCTACTGCGCTTCCTGAACTGGATTCCTCTGGGATACATCTTTGAGACGCCACCCAGCGGCCAAAGTTTGATCGAGACGCTGCGAAGTCGCTTCCTCGAAGTGCCAGACTTCCGCAACATTACGCTGAAATGTCTTACCGAGATTGCCGGGCTCCACACAGAGCCGGCCTACGATGACAAACTCGTTTCCATGTTCACCGAAACATTGACAGCCATCTCCAAAATTATTCCACTTTCGCTCGACTTGAAGAGCACATACTCTTCTAGCAACAGCAGAGACCAAGAGTTCGTGCTGAATCTCGCTCTGTTCCTCACTAACTTTTTCACAATGCACCTAAGCGTCATTGAGAATCTAATGAACAGGGACTTCCTCACCCATGGACACTTCTACCTCATCCGTATCAGTCAGATTGACGATCGTGAGGTCTTCAAGATCTGCCTGGAGTATTGGACCAAACTTGTCTCCGAGCTGTATGATGAGATGCAGGCACTCCCAATCACCGACATGAACCCCCTCCTCAACATGGGCATCCCTGGAAATGGAGCCCGTGAATTGGCAAACTACCCCTTGAGGAAGAACAAGTACACGGAGATTCTTTCCAATCTCCGAACAGTCATGATTGAAAAGATGGTCAGACCCGAGGAGGTTCTTATTGTCGAGAACGACGAGGGCGAGATTGTCCGTGAATTTGTCAAGGAGAGCGACACGATTCAGCTGTACAAGTCTACAAGAGAATGCCTCGTCTTCCTTACCCATTTGGACGTTAACGATACCGAGCAGATCATGTCAGAGAAGCTGGCTCGTCAAGTTGACGGTTCGGAATGGTCATGGGCCAACTGCAACACCCTCTGCTGGGCTATTGGCTCCATCTCCGGTGCCATGAACGAGGAAACTGAAAAGCGTTTCTTGGTCACTGTTATCAAGGATCTCTTGGGACTGACTGAAATGAAGCGAGGAAAGGACAACAAAGCTGTCGTCGCCAGTAACATCATGTACATTGTCGGCCAATATCCCCGATTCCTCAAGGCCCACTGGAAATTCCTTAAGACAGTAGTCAACAAGCTGTTCGAATTCATGCACGAGACCCACGAGGGTGTCCAGGACATGGCTTGCGACACCTTCATCAAGATTGCGAACAAATGCCGTAGACATTTCGTCGCTCTCCAGCCTGGCGAGACAGAGCCATTCATTGATGAGATTGTTCGCAACCTGAGGAAAATTACCGCAGATCTTTCACCTCAACAGGTCCACACCTTCTACGAGGCATGTGGTTACATGATCAGCGCACAAGGACAGAAGAGCATTCAAGAACGCCTTATTGCCGACTTGATGGCTCTGCCAAACTCTGCTTGGGATAACATCATTGCCCAAGCTAATCAGAACCCTGCTTGCCTCCAGGATTCCGAGGTCATCAAGATTGTTGGGAACATCATGAAGACTAACGTTGCAGCATGCGGGTCGATTGGATCCTACTTTTACCCACAAATCGGCCGGATATACTTCGACATGCTGACAATGTACCGTGCAAGCTCACAGCTCATTGACGAAGCGGTTCAGCGAGAGGGCAATATTGCGACCAAGATGCCCAAGGTGCGCGGGCTCCGCACAATTAAGAAGGAGATTCTTAAACTCATCAACACATACGTTGAGAAAGCCGACGATCTGGAGATGATCCACAACAACATTGTGCCGAAGCTCTTGGAAGCCGTCTTGATCGACTACAAGAACAACGTTCCGGACGCTCGTGAAGCAGAAGTGCTGAACGTAATGACAACCATCATTAACAAACTACATGTACGTTGGAGACCCAACCTGAGCAAGCACATGGTCGGACTCGCTCAGCTACCGCCCAGCTCTATGCTAACAATATCACAGGGCATGATGGAGGACCAAATCATCAACATTATGGACAGCGTTTTCGAGTGCACATTGGACATGATCAACAAGGACTTCTCAGAGTACCCCGAGCACCGCGTCGAGTTCTTCAAACTCCTGCGGACTATTAACCTCCGCTGTTTCCCAGCTCTGTTGCGTCTGGATGCACGATCCTTCAAGTTTGTCATCGACTCGTGCATGTGGGCCAGTAAACACGACAACCGCGAGGTTGAAAGCGCAGGTCTCTCCATGTGCTTCGAGCTCATTTCCAACATGGCCGAAACCGACCAACAGACTTGCAACGCTTTCTTCCAAACGTTCTTCACCACTATTCTCCAAGACGTTTTCTTTGTTGTCACCGATAGCGACCACAAGGCTGGTTTCAAGTCACAGTCAATGTTGTTGGCCAAGTTGTTCTGGCTTGTTGACTCGGACAAGCTGCAAGGCCCAATTTACACATCACCGGATATGGCACCAGCAGGCACACCAAACCGAGAGTTCTTGCAAAACTTTGTTGGCAACCTGCTGGCAACAGCCTTCCCCAACCTGCAGACGTATGTTTCCCTTGTTGGTTGTTGTAGCATCTACTAACGTGTACTAGCGCTCAAATCGCATCGTTCATTGACGGACTGTTTGCCACCAACTCAGACCTGAACCGGTTCAAGGTCATCCTCCGAGACTTTTTGATTTCCTTGAAGGAGTTCTCTGGAGACAATGCCGAGCTCTACGCCGAAGAACGCGAACAAGCAGCCAAGACGGCCAAGGAGCAGGAGCGCGAGCGTGCCATGAAGGTCGGCGGTCTGCTGAAGCCCTCGGAGATGGACGACGACGAATTGTGACTTGACGTCGAGTTGGAAGCAAACGTGGCTATACGCACGCCCTACGACGCTCAAGGCGCTCCCGACGAGTCTGCAAGCAGCAAGCGCTCGAATGACCTGGATGGATGGGACATGTATGGATTGTGAGCGACTGTGGGGGTAAGCTGTCGAGGGCGCAAAAGGTGGCGGTGGTGATGTTGGGTTGGATGGGAAGCACGCAATTTGATGCACTGTCCGAGATTCGGGCAAGCAGGAATGGGTTCGTTGTGGTCTAATACCCTATAGACCTTTCATTTGTTCGTTTGATGCATGGACACATGGCTGGCCTGGAGGTAGCGTGGCTTGGACGACAGATTAAAAAAAAGGAGACGAGACGTTGCTGGTGGCGTGCAAGGCAATGCAGTCTCGAAAGCGAAGAAGAAACATGGTTAAGTGCCACAATGATTTCCCCGATGCCTGTCTGGCGGCTACTGCGTATGCGCGTTTGACCGTGCAGCCGGGCCGTCCCACTGTGCAGCTGTACATGTACACAAGCAGTGTAGTGCGCTTTTACCAGTCGGTGATATGATGACGCAGCATGTTGAGATGAGGGCAGAGGGTCTCTTGAATTTTGTTTTTCCGCGGATTGGGCTGAAAGGGTCATCGCGTATGGCGCTGTGCATGCCTCGGTGAAGCGGTTGAGCTGCCTGTCTGAGCTAAAGAGTGGCAGGACTTGCCCTTACGTAACCCGACAAGGGCGCTCCCACTCGGCAGAATAACTGAATCCGGACTCCCTGCCAGTGCAACCACGCTTGACGGTGCGCGAGCACTTGTTCAACCTCGTGGTGCCTATACGCCCTCTGATTCGCCAGTACACCACCTGTCGTGTGAACGACATGGGCTCTTTTGATCTTTTGCCAGCGTATGCTCAACCTCGTCTCGTGGCCCTCTAAGAACAAGCCGTCGGCTCTTCGCTCAACGCTCGGCTCCTTGCTCGGCACCTGCCAACACTTGCCGATTAGAGCCATCTCTGGATTGATTCGTTTCTCTGCAGGGTGTCAATAGCCGCATCCTGAATGACTTCACTTTGCCAGCCTGCCTGACCACTACGCACGGCCACTGTCAGGGCTGTCATCACCGACCCTCAGCTCAATTTGTCCTTGTTTTCAGGCCCTGCTGCCGAATAGGCGTCTGTTCCACGACCACACGCTTGTCTCGGCATAACCTGTATGGTCAGATTTGTACCGCGATCTGGGCCAGCATCCATTGCCTGTGCATTATACGCGCATTGCCGTGAGGCTTCGCGAACACGGTTTCCAGTTTTCCACTCTCTGTTAACACAATGTACGTCTTCCCCCTCATATGGACACCCTTCAACCCCGCTCTGTGGTGACCTTGAGCAAGAAGGCCTCGTCAACAAGTCTAGCATCCAAGGAAGACACCACTGACTCTGCACGTTTCACCAGGAAGTTCGGAAAGCACATACAGAAAAGGCAATTGGAAATTCCAGAATATGCCGCCAGCTTTGTCGACTACAAAGCGCTCAAGAAGGTCCTTCTACTTGTTGCCTTTTCCACAACAACATGGTAGCTGATAGGATTCTGTGTAGCTTATCAAGAAACTTAGCGCCACTCCAATCATACCACCACTGAGCGAAGGAAGCAATCATGATTTGCTCGACCCTCAGACCTCATTACAGGCAAACAAGGCCACATTCTTCTTCAGAGTGGTAGGCAGTGTCGGTTCTTGCAGTCGCTACATCAGATTTTGACAATGGCAACAGGAACGCGAACTCGAAAAAGTCAACACCTTTTACTTGCAAAAGGAGGCAGAAGTACGTAGCACAGATTGTGTGTCGTCACCTGCTCACAATGCTCGCAGTTACGCCTACGCCTGACCACCCTTCTGGATAAGAAAAAAGTGATGCAGCAGCATCCGCAATCTGTTTCCAAGACATCTTCGCGTTACGTTGCTCTTGAAGAGGGATTAAAGCAGTTTAGCATGGATCTCAACAAACTCGAGGTGATTGGCTCACGTGCATCTGGAAGGGGGATTTGCCGAAACTGACCTGAATCTAGCAATTTGTCGAGGTGAACGAGACTGCCTTCTCCAAAATCCTCAAAAAGGTGTGATGCACCTTGTTTCTCAACATTGCTGTCCTAGCTTTGCTAACTCTTCTTAGTGGGACAAAACATCAAAGGTCTGTCGCCAGACTCCATAGATTTACAGGCCATTGTTGACGTTAGTGATAGTCGAGAGAAAAACAGCTCTACCTTGCGCGCGCCGTCGAAGTCCAACCATGCTTCAACCGAGAAGTCATCAGCACACTTTCCGATCAAGCTACTCAGGCGCTTTTGGATTTTTCAGGGTGGGCCGAAGGTGAAGGCGTGCAAGTGCCTCATCCTGCGGCTGAAGCACGCCTCTCGGAACCTGCATTCGACGTCAAGATCGAGCTCGACAACCAATTTGTTCAGGCCATCAACACTGGAAACCAAGGCAAGACTCAAGAATGCCTTGCTCACCTAGCCACACTTCCTGACGCGCGCGAGCACGTTTCCAGGGCATTCCTGAGCACCGTCGCAGAAGCGCCAGAATCTACGCTGAAAATCCTTCTTGATTCAAACCTTGTCAATCTTGCACAGGAGGACGAAATCAATGAGCGAAATTGTCTCCACAAGGCTTCGATCAGCGGACGCATTGAAGTGCTCAAGCTTGGCCTTGCGAGCAATGTAGATGCTCACGCGACGGACGTGTACGGCAGGATACCACTGCACTATGCCTGCATGCATGGGTATGTTGAGCTGGTCGAAGAACTCATCAACACCGCACCAGATACGGTAAACTTTCGTGACCAAGACAGTTTTACACCCCTGATCCATGCGATTGTGCATTCGAAGCTTGCCTGCGTGGAGATGCTCCTGTCACGAGGCGCCGATCTTACTCGTCTGGGACCCGGAGAACATGTGCCACTCAACCTAGCATGCCAATATGCGTCGCTAGAGATCCTGGAGCTTCTTCTACAGAGGTCTGCCGAGATGTTGCCAGATGCAGAGGGACTGTTTCCACAGCATTTAGTAGCAAGATCGGGAAAGACACCACAGGCGCTTCTCTTGCTACAGAAATATGGCGCAGATCTCAATCAAACAGACAAACTCTACCAGTGGACGCCCCTGTTCCACGCGGCGAGTGAAGGACATGTAGAGTGTCTGCAGACACTGCTCCAATGCGGAGTTGACGTGGACATTGTGGATGAGAAGGGCTTGTCTGCTATGTACTACGCAACATGGGAAGGCCATATTGAGTGCATGACACTGCTTGCTTCTGTAGGGCGCGGTATTGGACTGGTGACACAGAAACAAGCCTCTCCGCAGATCCCATCACAAATGTCGAGCTCGATGCCTACAGCGATGGATGTCGAGGGCGACCCTGACGGCATTCCCGAATTCATCTTGCCCCCTCCCATCATCCCATTCCGGAGATATGGACACAACTTCCTAGACACCAAGACATTCGTTGTTATCAACTTCGAGAAGATTGGGAAAGATGCGATCCGCTTTTACGACGAATCCAAATACCCAGCTGCAAGACTGACAATCTCGTCAAAAAGTTCCGACCTTATACCACGCAACATCCTGTTACCTATCCAAGATGAGTTCAAGGTCATCTCATTCCAAATCGAGAATCTGGATACTTTCTCCATCGACTTTGATGTGTACCCTACGATAGGATCAAAGGTCATTGCGCGCAGCGTAGCTTCCTCGAAAGTGTTTACAGAGCGTTCCAAAGGCACAGGAAGATGGCATCTTGAGCTATTCGATCCCAGGATTCGCGCGATTGGCAGGGTCACTTTTGACTTTCAAGTTGTCAAACCCTTCCACGGTATCCCACTGGAGATTACTCATTTTGCCACATATTGGAAGGCTACGAGCCAGCTCGATTCGCAGCCTCATACTCTCATCACAGGTTCAAGCCTATGTGGAGAGTATGTCCGACTGTTTGTCCAATTGACAGCCGACGGCATACCGGTACTGCATCCTCAGTGGAAAGTCAACCACCATGGTCTTGAAGTTCCGGTGAACATCCTCACACATGCACAATTTGCTGCTATTGGTGCTCAGCAAACCGCCACAACTGCAGATCAGCTTTCCAGGGAGCTAAGTAACGCTAGCCCAGAAGATATACCCAATATCTACCAGGTCATGGCATCTTCCTTCATCACCCTCAAGGAAGCCTTGGCAGCACTTCCAGCTCACATCCATGTTGAGTTGCACGTCCTATTCCCGTCCAAACTCGAGGAGGAACGCCTCAAGCTGGGGCCAACACTTGATATGAACACGTTTGCAGACAAGATTCTGTCTGTGGTTTTTGAGCATGCACGCCAGTTGAGAGAGCAGGGAGCGGGCGAGATTGATAGTACGCTGAGGAGTGTGCTGTTTAGCTCTTTCAACCAGGACATCTGTACAGTCATTAACTGGAAGCAACCTAACTGTACGTGTTTAGTCAGGAGATGGCTACATGGCGGATGCTAACCTTGGCATAGACCCAGTTCTCCTTTGCAACGAGCTCGGCGCAGACAGCTCTCGGTCGCCTTCGGGAAGTACGCACATTGTCCTGAGCAGCGGTCGCACGAGGATATCTGTGAAGGAAGCAGTACAGATTGCAAGAGACAACAACTTCATGGGTCTGATATGCAGTTCTCGTTTGCTGGTGAGTATTTTGGCATGCAAGATCATTTCGACAACTGACAGTATCTAGTCGCTTGCTCCTGCTCTAATCGAGTCGATAAAGACGGCCGGCCTTGTTCTCGTAACAGACATTACAGATTCCCTCGCCGAAAACGTCGGGCATCCTGGAAGCCTACATGTTGCAAATCCACGCCGGCAAACCACGCCCGAGGGAGTCGACGGATATCTGAAGGGAAACGGTGTACTCTGCTTCAACAAAACGATTGACATGTGAAAAAGGATATGTGGTAAACAGTTTTGTGGGGGAAAAGGGGGAGGGGGACAAGAGACTGCCGAGATTCACTCGGCAGTGTGCTTGTGCTGAATTAGTGTCTGGGGCCTGTTTCACGACGAAACGTAGGAAATAACGACCAACGGCTCACTTGACGACGGCGGGTGAGAAAGGCGGTAGATGAGTGTTCTTGGCGTTTGAATGGCGGACTGATACTCGGGGTAGAGGCGGATATACCCGTTTGGAGCCAAAGGCTGACGCTGCACTGCTTTTTGGGAGGAGGGCTAGTTGTATAATGTTTGACTTGAGTGTTTTGCTACATTGCCAAGTGGTCATGTGCTCAAGTGTGCGGGGAAGGAGTGTATGGGGTTATGTGTATTGTAGTTGGTACGCATGTGTGTGTGTGCGTGACGTGATGTGATGTTGGTGCGAGGGTGCGGATAGTTTGTTAGTGTGGATGGTTGCCGCAAGCTGCAAGGCCGACCAGGGGTCTCTGCGTCTGCGGCCTTCTGATTCGGCGCTACGTCTCAATGTGGGAAAATGTCGACAAACGACATTGTGGCTAGAAGCGGATGTGTTGCCGTGAGGCGGTTGATCTTTTTTTTTTGGATATTCATCTCAATCTCAACGCCACTCCACCTGCCATGCTGCCCACCGCGCCGGCCATGCGCACATGATGTCGAATTTTAGCGCTTTTTCGAGTCCGCTGCTCCGCAGGACGTGGACGTGCCGAGCCTGTATACAATCGCAACGACGGACGACGACGAGAATCCCGCAACGGCAGAGTCTATGGCAACAACAGGGCACACGTGCTGGGCAGAATGGTATTACGGGGGGAGTTGGCGCGCAGAGGGCACTTGCAACTGAAAGCACGGCTGCGAATGCTGCTGCCAAAATTGCGGGGAGGAGTGCAAAGAGCAGCAAGAGACGGAGACAGCTGGTCTTGATAGGAAGCGGACTCGTCATTGGCGCAACAGCAGTCACGTTTAATGAGGATGCCAGACACGTCTACGTAGCCGCACAGAGGAGTTACCGGGTAGTTTCGACGCTGGTACTGAACATCAGAGAGTATGTTCCATGGAATGCGATGACGTCTATGGGACAAGGAAATCGGTAGCTAATGCCACTCTGCCCAGCTACCGCCATGTGCTCAAGCTCGACGACGAGCCGGATTACAATGAGCAACTCAAGGCGTGCCACCTTCGATGCGCCAAACGCACGCTACGCACGCTCGAGAAGAACGGGTCGATATTTGTCAAGCTGGGCCAGCATCTCAGCAGCATGAACTACCTCCTCCCCACGGAATGGTGTGATACGTTTATCCCGCTCCAAGACAAGTGTCCGGTGTCGTCGTTTGAATCGATACAGGACATGTGCCGGCAAGACACAGGTCTAGAGATGTTTGATTTCTTCTCCGAGTTTGAGGAGCAGCCGATTGGCGCAGCGTCACTGGCTCAGGTGCACCGGGCTACGATGCGCGAGACGGGGCAAAAGGTGGCAGTCAAAGTGCAGCATCCTGCGTTGGACGAATGGGCCAGGCTCGATCTGGCGCTGACGAGCTTCTCCTTCGCCACGCTTAAGCGTTGGTTTCCCGAGTACGATCTCACATGGCTATCCGACGAGATGGAGCAATCGCTGCCCAAAGAGCTGGACTTCACCCTCGAGGGCAAGAACGCCATGCGGGCACGCGAGTACTTTTCCCACGTCCGCGACGTACCCGTCATCATACCCGAGGTGGTCTGGGCAAAGCGGCGGCTGCTGGTCATGGAATACGTATCTGGCTTCCGGACCGACGATCTCAAGAGCTTGGATGAGCATGGCATTGACAGGGATGAGGTATCTGCGGCACTGGCACGCATATTCAACGAGATGATTTTCGGCAAGGACGCACCGCTGCATTGCGATCCCCACGGTGGAAACATTGCTATTCGGCACAATGCTGCGCGAGGCGGCAAGACCAATTTCGATGTCATTCTATACGATCACGGGTTATACCGTGATATCCCTATGCCCATACGACGCAGCTACGCGAAGCTCTGGCTTGCTGTGCTGGACGCGGATGAGGCGGGTATGCGGAAATATGCACATGAAGTTGCGGGCATCAAGGATGAACACTTTCCGCTTTTTGCATCGGCCATTACGGGCAGAGATTATACGGTGCTTGCAAAGAAGGAGAATGGAGGTGGCGGTGTCATGACATCAAGGACAAGCGAGGAGAAGAAGGTGATTGGAGATGCATTGGGAGAGGGGCTGATTGAGAATCTGATTGAGCTGCTGGGTCAAGTACCGAGAGTCATTTTGCTGATTCTCAAGACGAACGATTTGAGTAAGTTTTTCCATGCGCATCACGAGACACGTCTCTTTTTCTTGAAGAGTTTTCTTCTTCTTTTTTTTCTGACGGTTGGCATTTAGCACGCTCGCTTGACGAGGGCTTGCACACGCGCCAGGGACCGGTGCGCACGTTTCTTATTCTTGCCCGGTACGCGTCTCGCACAGTGTATGAGGAGTGCTTGGACAACCTCGGGGGGTCTATACTGTGGCCCACCAACTTTTTGTATTGGCTGGCGGCATGGACGAGGTACATGAGGGTGGAGATGCAGCTGAGTGGGTACGAGACTTACCTCAAGTTCCGGGCTTTGCTGGGCATGAGGAAGATGGCGATTGGGCACAGTTTCGGGGAGTAGAGGGAGGGTAGCATGTGTACGAAAATAGAGGTGCATCAACAGCGAGGAGTCTGGCGAGCATTGGGGCCTGGGGGTTGGCGGGAAGGGGGCCAACTGCTACCGAATGCATTGTTGTTGTTTTGTTTGTTTGGTGCGTGTCAGTACATCTAGTGTTGTTGATGTGGTGGCGGACTATCAGCAAGTCCGAGTGCGAGCGTGGGACGATAGGGCGGAAGGCGCGGATAGTAGAGGGGTGGTGTCGCGGTGGCGGTGACGGTGGCGGTGGCGGTGGCAGTGACGGACGTGGATCGGGTGTGGCGCATGAAATGGTGGCAGGCGAGCCCAAGTGGAGAGCGAGAGGACAGACGCAGACAGGCTCTGGGCGCGCTTTGACGACTTGTCTGCAATGCGTTTGAGGCAGCCGTCGTCTGATCCCATGTCGACGAGGCGCGTGCTGGGGCGGAACAACGCCCAGCACCGCGAAACAAGAGCTGAGGCGTACCAAGAGGTCGTCGACGGCGGCTTGGACACGGCTGGAGCAGCCAAGTGGTGACATGCAAGACACGGCCGCTGGGCCTGCGGACCGTCTGGAGCCATGGATGCAATCGACGGGCTGGTGGGCGGCGGGCCTGCCATCGCCTGGGTTTGACATCATCGACACCATGCATCTTGGGAGCGAGCAGAAACTTGACAGCCCACGCACACGCACAGACGATGCCCGAGGGGGGGAGCAGTGCTGGTGGGCTGGCCGTGGTGTACTAAAGCAGGCGGCGGCATGCCCGCCCGGTGCAGCGTCGCTCTACACTACCTCCAGGTCGGTTGTATCGTGAGCGTGAGCGTGAGCGTGGCTAGCATTGGCCCTCCCGTCACCACCAGTTCGCATCGCCCGGCGTGCCTGCGGGGCAAGCGCCAAGCCGACTCAAGCCATCTTCCGGCCGCCGCAGCCCTCAACATCACGCCAGCCGCCACGAGCGAGGCCAGGCACACTCTGCACCGGGCACACAGTCACTAGCGCCTGCTTCTGCTGCCCTCACATACCCACATATACATACACCACCCTGATCAAGTCCTTCCTCCCCCAGCGTCGCCGGATCTTCTCCGGGCACGACCCTCGACGCCAGTCGCATTTGCCTTTGCAGCGGCGCACGGCCGGTTCCTTACGCACAGCCTCCTCCAGCACCACCACCCTCGTCCCCCTCTGCGAGCCAACCAGGGCAGAACACCACCACCACCACCACCA